>JANBTT010000165.1:0-30473 GCA_027578915.1 Coemansia sp. RSA 1200 | reverse complement strand
ATACGGAATTATATGAGTACAATCAAATGTTAACATTCCGCCCAAACATTAACATTGTCGTACGTCATCATAACATGTATTTATCATTTGTAATGTTTTTTGTTTTCATAAAACTGCATTGAGAAAGAAACTGTGTGTCTTTGTGGAATTTATTGGTAAAAGTTTATTTTTTAAATAAAAATTCAACAACTATGCCAGATCATATTAAATACCTGTGTTTTTACTGTTTAGATATTCTTCTGCTTTTGTCTTGCAGATTTATATGCAACAACACAATGCCTCATGATTTTACTCACACAGACCACCATGAAATTTATATGAATAAACTTCCTGGATATAAATACTCATATGCAATGAAGCTCCCCAAACAGGTGGTCTAGTGCATCATGAAAGCTCTGCGAATCAGTAACATTTAGCATTGGTATGGCTTTGCCAGCATGCTGAAATCGCTCCATATAAATCGCACACAGTAGTCTCATCAAAACTTCTCCATCTCGCTCATTGGCACCCAACACGTCATACACCTTTAGTACATAATGATATGTATCGCTATCTGATGTGCAATCGGCGAAGAGAGCGTGGTCAAATAGTTTGACATAAAAGTAATTACACCACTTCCTCATAGGATACTCCTTCATGAACTCCTTCTAAACGACGCATACAGTCTTTCCCTGCATATACATCATTCTTTTTGCAACCAGTTTAGGGAGACGTGAGCAAACCAAGCTAAAACGCAGATACTCTGGGCCTCCTGGCATCACAGCATCTAATATGTGCATTGCATAGGTCCACCACTCGTCAGGCGTGGGGCCTGATCCTTCACCTGTAGATCTGTCCACAAGGAGGCCGTATGACTTGAGTATCTCGGGGTAATTGATAAAGTAGTTTGGTGCCGAAACCAGCACATTGTTAGTGCTGATGGTTGGCTTGGCGGAGGTAGCGTCCATTGAGTTTAGAAAAAATTGTCTCGGATCGCTTGAAATTCCAAGGTAACTTGTTTTGTTTAGCCGGATATACGGGAGCTGCACGCGTTTTATTTCAAAATATGAAATATAGTAAATATAATATTGAATCGATTGAATACGAAGCAAGAAATCACGTTTTTGAAAAGTCCGAGCGGCATGAGATCTTTATCTTGACGCGTTCTGCAATGGCATCTCTTTTCTCGACCATTATTGGCCGATGATGGATGTAGGGCTTTCGTTTCCTAGTGACGATTAATTTCTAATAGATAATCCTCGCTTGTGAAGGCAAAATCCATTCAAACATAATGGTAAAATAGTAAAAGAAAACATTGAGCATCAACGAAGCAAGTTCCTCCGATTAATGCATTAAAAATTAAAAAACTAGTCTCTCTTCTCCCTCACTGTGTAACCTCAGCTAATTCTGCTCGAGATACTTGGAAATCTCGCCTTCGATTCCCTGGGGCGAGGTGGTGGACGCATAGCGCTGGACAACAAAGCCATGCCTGTCAACGATGAACTTTTCAAAGTTCCACTTGATCCGCTTCAGCCCCATGATTCCTGCCTTCGCCCCCTTCAAGTACGCAAAAACTGGGTTTTCATGGTCGCCATTGACGTCCGACTTTTCCATGATCGGGAAGCTGACTCCATAGGTGTTCGAGCAGAATGACTGGATATCCTTGGCTTCGCCTGGCTCTTGCCCTCCAAACTGGTTGCATGGGAACCCAAGAACAACAAGGCCCTTGTCCGCATTTTCCTTGTAGAGCTTCTCGAGCCCCATGTACTGTGGCGTGAACCCGCACTTGGAGGCCACATTCACCACAAGAACCACCTTGTCACGCAGCTGTTCAAAGGGGTACTCCTCTCCTTCCAGCGTTTTGAAGCTCAGCGCGTAAAAATCCTCGTTGTACTTTGCACTGTCTGCCATTTTCTGATTAGTATGATAGAATGCGGGTAGAAATAAGTGGGGATAATATGAGTTGTATAAATGTCTGTTGGTTGTCTGAAGAAGAGAAAAAGAACAAGCGCCGCCGCTTTCCGCCTTGGCATAAGACTTTTGTGGAAGGTAACCACCAGCCGTTGCCCCTACCCCTAATCCAGTACCACGTGATGTTGCTGCCAACAGAGTCCTTCTAGTGAGCATGAAATGATGTCGTACTATCCGCTCTAAAGAAATCCTTATTGCCAAAAAATAACAGCTTGAGATGCCAGAGCAGAAATGACAGAAGCGGAATTCAAACAAAGAAAAAAGAAACGATAAATTCAAAATGTAAAGCGCACAGAAAAAGAAAAAAAGATAAAACAAATATCTCCACAAAAATGTCAGACAGTCTTTATCAAACGAAACACCGCTCACTGGTCCTACTCCCATGCCTCCTCATCGTCGCTGTCCTCTTGTCCAAAACGGTTGATTCCGGGGCGTGCTGGAACATTTGCATGTCCATTGTTTGGCGCCTTTGCGGAGGTTGGTGATCCCGACGCCAGCGCTGCTGCAAGTTGTGCCATGCTGCCGTTTTGCTGCGACGCTGCAAGCTCGCTGCCGCCGCCGCCGTTGCGCAATGCCGGTGGTCGCGGCAAAACAGGTGATGCCACGGGTTGGCGTGCAGGCGCATCCGGTTCCGGGTCCGCGCTCAGGTAGTTCGAAGGGATCCAGCCCTCAATGCCGTCGCGCAGACCAAGCCACCACCCGTTTGCGTTCTTGTCAACAATTTCGTACACCTTGCCTGTCTCAAGCCCAAGCTCCCCCTGTCTCTGCGGCGGGAAGTCGTACAGCGCCTTGTATCGCGGGTTCCGTGGCACAGCAGCAGGCGGTGCTGGCGGAGGAGGCGCTGGTGGAGGGGGTGCCGATTGCTTTCTGGTTGGTAGAGCAGCTGCGACTGCAGCAGCAGCAGCTTGCTGTTGACCATAAGGATTATGAACAGCGTTGCCATTTGTGTGCTTGTTGGCCGAGGGCCTGATAGGCGCCTGAGGTTGTTGTTTCTGTTGCTGCTGAACCAACTGCCGCCGTTGCTGCTGCTGCTGTTGTTGCGGAGGACGTTGATTAGGATTCCGCTGCTGCTGCATGCTTGGTCGATTTCCAGTGCCATTGCTGGCATATCCCTTTGTGCTTTTGGAAACACGTGCCTGCGAGCGGCTTGACGGATGTTCTCCTGAACTCACACGCACAACCTTCTTTTCAAACACTGCGTGCTTGCAGCTTTCATCCTTGACAAACTTGATCTGAGTCTGCTTCATCTTCTTGTTGTTGTACGTAATCGTAGTTCCAAAGCTCGCTCTGATTCTTCCTTGCGACGCCATGTTCAGCATCGTCAAGAGCTCCGTCTTAAAGTCGCATTCAAGAACAATATCAGGCTTACCATTTACATGAACGACCATCCAGCCGTCCTTGAGCGGCGACATCGACACGCTTTTCACCGTTGAGACGGGCGTCCTTGACTCTGCAACATGCTGTAACAAGTTGTTAACAAGTCTCTCATCCACGATCACGATGCTGTCATTGGTAACTACCAGAATGCGCCGCATGGGAATCGCAGATCGCATCGACCGTGGAATCAGAAGCGTGATGCCAAGACTAAACATGACACGCTGCTTACCAATACCAGCCGCATCTCGGATCAGCCTGGCCTTTGACTGGCTGCTGCAATTGTTGAGGTACAGATAATCCCCGAAAAACACGCGTATGTCCGTCAAGCTATGGCGCTGCCGCTCCTTCTTGCCTTCAAGAAGCTGATGGCCTATCTCGCGAACCTTGAGAAGCTCAATAAACTGACGTTTGCCGCGCCAAGCACGCTGGATCTTGGTGGCATTCATTGCCTTCCATGCCACGTACTTGCGCCATGCAGTCTGAATGCGCGACGCCATATTGTGCCAGTAAAGATCCCGCTGGTTTTCCAGCGCCCATATTGTCTCTGGATGTCTGATGAACGCCTTTGTTGTTCCAATCTGCCATTCCTCAGGCGCAATTCCAGTGTCCTTGAGTATCTGTACACATGCGGCCTTGCTGTCTCCTGTCCAGATGTAATCACCAGCATACGATGTTTTTGAAGAAAGCAAGTAGAAGCGCTCAACAAACTTCTCAAACGTCTGGCGATAGGCAAAGCCCGCACGACGAATGCGAATGTTCTCACACAGACCAAGGTATTTGACTTGATGGAGCACTCGCTGCTCGTTGAACTCTGTCGGACTCTTGTTCTCATTGGGCTTGATGGTGCGGATATAGCTGGGCTGGCTTTGCATCAGCTTTGCCACAAGTTCGTTTGCGCTTTGCTTGATGCGATCGCTAGCTGTAGGAGGGCGCTTCTTCGAGTCCTGGTCCAGCGGCTCGGGGAAGAGAGCGGGCAAAAAGCTGTTTTTCGAGGATTTGCACAGCTCAAGGTGATCGCGCAGCAACTGATCCTTGTTCTTATCCGTCATTCCACTGATGTTGTATGTGACATCACCAGCATAGTGTTTGACCTTGAAGTTGCCGTTGTAAAGCTCAAAATGCTTGCTGTGAGTGCATGCCGACAGTCTCTGGCTTAGTGAATTGTCCGCTGCTTTGGGGTCAGCGTGAGCTGTAGCGCAAGCATCGTTCATTGCTGCAAATACACCCGGCGGCCGCTTCGCCTCAATCAAATCGCAAACAATCTTGTTGTTAAAGTAGTCAATGGGCGACCATTTGATCTGCTCGCGCACATACTCTTCCTGTTCTGCTTTAAGCGTGAGCTCAATAAAAATCTGCTGCAGCTTCTCGTTGACATAGTTAATGCACAGCTGCTCAAACGAGTTCTGATCAAAGATCTCAAAGCCATAAATATCCAGAACACCAATGATAAATACCGATTCTCCACGCGCCTGCATTGCCTTATTCACACGCATGACAATCCAGTCAAACAAGCGATCATACAAAGCTTTGGCCAGACCATCGCGCGCAGACTGTGCTTGAGCAATGTTAAGCGGGACGTCGTAGATAGACCCTCGACGGCCACCACGCGACGTTTCAATAGTGCGTGAGACAAGAACTTTGTTGACCATCTCTGGGCTAACCTCGAGCAAGTACGCAATAAAGTTTGTGACGTCTGGGCTTGCGACAGAGGAGTTGCCTTCGCCATCTTCAATAAATGTGGCATTGCCCAGCCACAGGATGGTGGCAAGAATGCAGTGGATCTGGTCCTGTTCTGCCTGCGATATCCCAATGACATTCATTGCCTTGAGCGTATCGGCATAATCCTGGGCGTCATTGATGTTGGGAACCTCCAGACACCCGGCAGCGCTGGTGTACAGGTAGCTTTCGGGACCAGAGATACCATAGTTGTCGCGATACGCTTGGGAAGCCGCCTTGGTAAATTGGTAAAAGATGTGGAAGTTGCGCTCATTGGGGATCTGGCCAACAACACGCCCCTTCTCAAGGAGATAGTTTGTGATGATGGCACCAACTGGCTCACCGCCAGAGTTAAACTGGATTTCCAGGTATTTGCCATGTCGGCTCGAGTTGTTGTTGCGCAGGGTCTTTGCACAACCAAAGCTCTCCAGCAGCGGGTTCGTAGCGAGCACCATGTCTTTTATTTCCTTGATTGACGACGAGTTTCCTCCAGAAATAGCAGCAATGTACTCCATAATCTTCTTGGCAGCCTCGGTTTTTCCGGCACCGGACTCGCCAGAGATGATCACGCACTGACTCTCCTTGTACGCAACCATGTTTCTAAATGCACCCTCGGCAATAGCGTAGACGTGGGGAGGCAGCTCCATGCGATTCTTATTCTCGTAGCTCTTGAGGATCTCATGGGTGTATATTCCCAGATCCTTGAACGGGTTGACGCTGATAAGTACGTTTCCAATGTACGTCTACCGATAGAAATAGAAAAAAGTATAACAATAGTGGTGGAATTGAGTTTCTTTGAATTCTCAATTGCTATGCTCAATTCAAACAGCCATAGACATTTCATCACGACAAACACTTCAAGTACTTACATAAATGTCACCATTGTGGAAGCGTTGCTTTAGATTGTCGTTAATTGCCTCGTTGTTGATTTTGGACAGCATAGTCATGTCAGACACGCCAGCCTGCTTTTTCTTTGCGGCCCCTTCGGACCAGTCTGCCTTTCTTGGACGACCACCACGCGCCTAGAATTATGCAAAAAAGAGTTGACTTGCATACTACTATTTAGCTGATTATATGTACTCTATAGTCTAAGGGTGACCCTATAATAGCATTACAACTGTTCAGCACTTACCATTGTTTGTAATGTCGCTAGATGAGTATAATATAAAACAGATTCCTAGCAGAGCAAGGCAGGGAAAAGCAAGTGATAGAGTCGGAAAGACGTTTTGTTGTTGTTTTCGTTGTTGCTGTTGAAGAAGAAGACAAAGAATAATAAAAATAAGATAGATAGAGAAGCGAGAAAAGAAAAGCTATAGGCGCTAAAAGGCAAAGGTAAAAAGAAAGTAAAAAAAAGGCAGAAAGAGTTGTAAACACACGTGTGAGAAAAATGGGGAAAGGAGCGCTGCCATTAAACTTTTTATGTTTTTTTTTTTGAGATATCTAAAGAACCCCTTTTTAAAAATGCATTAGGTAGAACATAGCTTATTAATCCACCATATCTCCTCTCTCGAACCACTGACCGCATCTCTGGAGAGAGAAGGGATTCTTGGCGCAGCGGCTGTTCTTTTTTGGCATTTTAATACTAAATATAGCGTATTTAGGGGGAAATGGATCTTGGCGCTCGGAATCCTGCAAAGTCCTTTCTTATGTCCGCTACATGTTCCGCCGTCTGTGCCAACAAATGGGCCGAACAGCGGTACAAATCCCTCAACGAATGGAATATGGGGGAACAGTCTACAAGAAGAGCACCCGGCTGCGCAGCTCGGATTCATCTCATACCCATGCAGCTTGAATCGAAGCCAAAGGCCAGCCTCAAAACCTCCCACAGATTAGCAGCCATGAGGCAAAAATAAAACAAAATATAAAAATTCTCAACAAGCAAACGGCCAGTCAGCATTGAAGCACGTGCACTTTCATATTGACACTAGGAACGCATAAATTTCTGGAGGGGTTGGCTGTTGCTTAAGAATTACAGCCTTGGAGCTGGAGGGGGTTTATTGTACTTGTGTCCAAGAACCAAAAGCGAAGACTCAAAATAGTAAAGAACACTCACAGAACTTTGATACTTTTTGTCATCCCGCATATGCGGAGTTCAAAGAGACAGTGTATCCAGCTTATCAGCACCTCACGCTGTTGGTACAAGAGCCATGTGGTCTCGCCTCTTGGTTATCTCCACACGGATTGAGTATCGAACGGTTCACTCTTTTTTTTTTTTTTTTTTTTTGGCAAGATTTGCATATAAAAAGCAGCCAGTTGCTTTCCCTCCCAGGACGGTCACTTTTTTCTTTCTTTGATCAATGGTATTTGTTTCTTTTTCTGGTCATATTTTTCATAAAACTTTTTTGCAAGGTGTGCAATTTGGCTATTGTGAGTTTCAATTTCAGAATTTGGTACACCTTTTCTGTTGCTGTTTTTCTTTTTACGACCGCAGCAGCAGCAGCAGCAGCAGCAGCAGCAATAACAGAGACAGAGTATTTTTTATATGGACACCGCCTTGGCCAGACCGTATTTGTACTGAGAGCTAATAACTAACGGATATTCGCAAGGTATGTGGTGATACCAGACGTGTTCAGATGCTGGCGGGATTTGCCCGTTTTACATAGCAAGCGTTGTTCAGCCTTGCACCTTTCTTACTTTTCTCTGGTTGAACCTGATGGAATCAGTGTTCAAACAGGCGTTCGTTCGTTAACAATCAAGAAGCACCAAAAAAGATTGAAATACGAACATTTTGCAGCAGGCGGATGATTCTTTTCTTCTTTTTTTTACTTTCACTGCGTATTCCATTCCCCTCATCCGTTATTGTGTTTCTGGCTATGACTTCCAACAGCGCCAATAGCCATACCAACAGCAATTTCATCACTCTAATACACGGGTGCTCCCTGTTTGCGTCTGGTGGCTCCCTCGAAGAGGAACGTCAATTAGGGAGCGCTTTTGTTCGTTTGCCCCTCTGCTTTTGCGCAGCGCCAATAGGCCATGTGAATCCAGAGGCTGAATAGTAACTGCTGAACCCGCTTGTTCGCACCATTTCCAGGAAGACGCAGTAGCGACAGAGGGTGCTTTTGTGCATGGAGAATTGGGTTTGTTTCAGAGCCTCCAACGTTGTTGCACATCGGTTACTTTTTTGTAGATGGGGTGCAACGGATGACGCCCATCTCGCTTCTTGCCATTTCACCATATATCTGGCATACACCAGGCCGCCTTCCTTTTCTGTTCTTCCTCCAAATGTGTTTGAATGATATCATTGTTTGATATAGCACAAGATGCACCATTGTTATGTTTCTCCCACACTTCCCACCTCTCTTCCATGCATTGGACATTTGTCGTCTTTGGGTTTGATATAAACTGGTCGTTGAGGACTTGAATATTCACTCGTTTCTTTGCACCTTTCTTCTTGTTACCAACAATATTGCTTTTTGCAACTCTTTCCTACAGAAACATCACACCGTTACATATTGCACACGCCGATTTATAGAAATGATGAAGGCACGGCGAAGGAGCGCAAAGTCCTTGTTTGGATTTGAAGCCGACATGCCAGCGCCCCGGACGTACAACGCATTTTCAGTCGATGAGCTACGGGACGCTTTGGGCGGCGAGGAGGAGCAGGCGCAGCTGATCCGGTCGTATGTGTATGATCAGGACGCGTGGCTGGGGCTGTTCTCGGAGTCGCAGAAAAATCCGGTTCTCAAGCGCGCGTTGCGGATGATAGTCCAGATGGGGACGGTGTGCGCTACGCTTACCGGGCAGTATACGCTTGCATACACGCAGGAGGAGATTCTGTTTGATAGGCGGCGGCTGGAGAAGTCGGTAGAGAAGACAATCTTCTATCCATCGGACGAGTATTTCATTGCCGAATTCCGCAACAACGGGTCGGCCGGGTGGACGGAGGGCATGGCAGCCATTCGCATTGTGGATGCCAACGCGGTTGATGTTGCCGAAAAGCTGCTTGAGCTCCGGCCAGACCACGCGCGGCCACCTGCGGTGCTGGTGTTCGGATCCAAGGGGTCGCCCGGAGGAGGATACAAGCGCGGCGTAGGTTCGCAAGAGGAGGAACTTGTTCGGCGGAGCTCACTGCTACACAACCTCGAGGATCCATACGGCTTTGATCCAGCACGCGCGTGGTCGTATCCGCTCCCAGAGTTTGGTGGTATATACTCTCCGGACACCATTGTATTCCGGGACTCGGAGAAGGATGGCTACGGGTTTCGCGAGGAGCCAGTGTATTTGTCGTTTATTAACGCTGCGCCATACACCAACGTCCATGTGGATGAAGTCAACCACTTTGGCCGCAAGACCAACCGAATCGTCGAAGAAACTGCACGGAATTACAGACGCAAGATGGAGGTGATTCTCAACATTGCGCGCGACCAGGGCCATCAGTCAATTGTCCTAGGCGCCTTTGGCTGCAACGGCTCGCAGACAGTGACGCAGCAGTTGGCCCAGATGTGGAAGGAGGTGATTGAGACCTCGCCATATGCTTTCCGCGAGTTCTTTGACGACATCGCCTTTGCGATTCCCGCAGAGAGCACGCGGTGCGGCGACGAGTCCCCTGGCGCAGATTCCGTGTCGGTAGCCGAGATCTTTGCCTCCACATTCGGCGTCAAGATTGATACGCTGGACTTTTTCTAGCCGCTGGCAGTAGGTTCATACGCAGATTTTTGCTGGTTTCTAAAATTTCAGACGCTTTGTTTTTTGATTTGTTCAAGAGCTGGAAAGAGGAAAAGCCCGTATCTTTTCTTTTTTCTTGGTAGATCCTATAATATCGATCACATTGGCTGTTGGTTAACATTTCTATTTTATTGTTGAGCAGATAAAATGAACAAAACACGTTGCAGCTCAGACTTTTGTGTAGACCCTGTTTGCTTCAATAATCTTGCCAATCCCAAAAAGAAACAGATCACCATGGGACTTTCAACGCCCAGCACCAGCCACTTGAGCCAGAGCAAGTACGATTCCGTGTATGAGCCAGCTGAGGACACATATCTGCTTTTGGATGCACTTGAAAACGACCGATCACAGATACAGGAGCAAGCACCGACAGTATGCGTGGAAATCGGGTCAGGCTCAGGATGTGTGTCAGCGTTCCTTGCTCAAACGCTTGACCCGCACAGTGCATTGGTGCTCTCTACCGACATAAACCCAGCTGCTGCGCTTGCGACCCAGGAGACAATTGCTTCAAACGACTGCAGCAACTGCGTTTCAGATCAGATACGTACCAGATTTACGCAGGCAATGGACTCTAGACTTCGCGGTAGCATTGACATTCTTTTGTTCAACCCACCGTATGTTGTGACGCCAACAAAGGAGATTGATGTCACCTCTGAGGCTTCTGCTTGGGCCGGTGGCAAGCATGGCAGGGAAGTGCTGGATCTCTTGCTTCCAAATGTCGCTCACATGCTGGCCCCTCGTGGAAGGTTCTATCTGGTGGTTATTGAACAGAATAAGCCGGACGATATCTTAGAGCTGTTGCAGAGAGACGGGCTTTTGGGTGAGCGCATACTCTCAAGAAAGGCCGGGAGAGAGCACTTGTCCATTCTGAGGTTTATGAAAGAATGATTGGCAAATGTAAAAAATATATAAGGACAAAAACCTAGTGAATGCCTGTGAATGACAATGCTATCAATAGAGAGAAAAAGAAAGCTATTGCTTTACCGGAGCAGGCTCGGCTGGTAGCTTTTGTGTCTTAATAAACGATTCAACATCCGCCCGCTCAGGGATAGACGGAATGGCGCCCATTCGGGTCACAGCAAGCCCGCTGGCATACGTTGCAAACTTCATTGCTAGATTAATCATTGCCGGTGTCAGCGTTGCCAACGATCCTATGCTTTCTGGCGACTCGCTCTGCGTGCGTGCAAGTTCTGTACCAAAGTACCCGACCCACGTGTCCCCAGCGCCAGTCGTGTCTATAATCCGCTCTTTCGGAACTGGTGCACAAGGCATCTGGATCTCAACGATATCGCCATCGTTTGCAGATGAGGGAACCGACGACAATGACGATGAGGACACTGACGACGAAGAGGCTGTCTCGCTGCCGACCAGAATCGAGCGCGAGTTGACTCTGGGCCGGCGAATGAGACCCACGCTTCCCTTGCTTCCCAGCGTGACAATGATCGCGCGTGCCTGGCACTGCTCGAGGATCTGGCGAGCCAAGCCAACATGGTTCTGGTCGCCGTCCTTTTCGCGATCAACGCCCTGGATCTGCGTTGCAAGCGTCATCAGCTCCGTCTCGTTCAGCACAAGCACATCGACCATATCCACAAGCTCCTTTGCAGCCATCAGCTGCGAGTCCATTGGCGCCGGATTCCACAGAACCTGCATTCCCAAGCTGTGCGCATGGGCAATGGCCTCAGCCACCGCGGTGGTTTCGTTAGTCAGCATGAGCCAGTCGCCCTTAGTGCAATGGGCAAACCCACGCTGCGCATCCGCCTTGGTCAGCCTGTGGTTGGCTCCAGGAAAAAGAAATATCGCGTTTTCTCCGCTCCTATCCACCTGGATGATAGCACGACCTGTCGAGACATCGTCCAGAATCCGCACCTGCTCTACGTTAGCTCCTGTCTGCTGAAGCATTTCGCGCACCCACACTCCGTCCTTGCCTACCAGCCCCGTTATGTGCACGGGCGCGCCAGCACGGGCCGCTGCGACGCTTGCGTTGGCGCCCTTGCCGCCGGCATTCAGCTGCCTCCCTGTCGATGATATCGTTTCGCCCGGACGAGTTATATGGGGGACGCTGTAGACCTCATCGATGTTTATTGAGGCAAAGGTGAAAACCCGTAGATCCATTATCGTCACTGTTTATTAGAGGTCTTTTTGATGGAGAATAGGTGAAAAATGTTCTTTTTTGAAAGTGAAAAATAGGAAAAGAATAAAAAAATCTGGTAGAAATTTATTTGCCCAAATGTCGTCTGGCCTGGAAATCGCAATGAAATCCAATTATCTAGCCCCTTATCCGATGCATGTTCATTTCACTGATGCTGCATTAACTGCCATATATATTATTTGAAAAATAATGTTGGCGCATGGAAATAAAGCTTTTCTTAGCGAAGAGACGGAACCACGCATGAAAGACATGAAAACAAGACATGGTGCTGCACCAAGACCGCCGCCCAACAGCCTTGAGACCGACATCTACAAATCAGCACATATTGTCTCTCAACATGATATTAATTCATTGTAAAATTATACATGCGAATGAACGAGTATCCATCAGCACTGTCCAAAATCCTTTTTAAATAAAGCTTCCTTTGTTGTATATACAGCATACTCAGCTCTGCCGATAAATTCACGATTATCCCGTGTACAAGAAGATAATCCGTAAAATTTTCCATTTTTCAAATGACATGAGAAAAGTCAGCGTTCGTGTTGGCACAGCAAACGGAAACAGACGGTGCATGACAAAAGACAAATATTTTCAGCAACCAAAAAAACACAAGGACGTCTTATTTTCCTCATCGCCAGACTGTCAGGCATGCCACCCGTGCTGTTTCTTCTCGTTTTCCCCCAACCATTATTTTTCACCCGGCTTGGCTGCTCAAACTCAAAACCCATTAAAGCCTCTAAATTCCTCCTGCTTTTCGCGTCGCCAAACGCGGGGCTTGAAAAGCCGCGCTTCAGTGAGATGCGCGGTAAAGAGCAACCAGGGCTGCAAGGAAATGCATGCATCATTGTCAATTGACAGGCGAACCAATCGGCGGAGCCACATTGAAACAAAAGAAGGAAAGAAGGAAAGAAAAATATCAGGCGCACAACCATCCATCTCCTTCCAAACAAATATATGTGCAAATTTGCGTGCAATCACTCGTGATGCCGCACAGTACATCAGCAGCAGTGACAAAGAACAAGCAAAAGGCAACATCTTTCCTCTGCCTTCTCCTGGAATAAGAGAAAATGGTGCCTAAATAGAAAATAGGGAGGCAATTGCGCATGTTCAATATCCAAATGACGACCATAGAGTGAGCGTATTTTCTTTTTGTCAACGATTTCCCCCACTTATATTTTTGCTTTAGGAATCCATTCTGCAACGAGCTCAACAGAGAAACAAGAAAAGGAAATGAGCTAGGTTTTTCTCTGTCTCCTTTTCTCTACCTTTGTGAATATTTCCAACCAAAAAAGGAGCGGTTATCGGGTTTTTTGTCTTTTTAAACATCTTTCCTTATATTTATTAAGAAGCCTTTTCTCTATTGTTGAAGAAGCATTGTCTCTTTCATCTTCACATCCTTCTCCTATATATCTTCCTTTCTTTCTTTCTTTTCCTTGCATACTGAACCATATTTAATTCATTTTATTCTAGAGAATGGCCGCGTACGAGGAAGCAGTAGCTATGAACGCAAGCCAAGGATACATTGGCGGATACGGCCCAAACAGCACCAGAGGACGCGGCACCGACCCCAACATGTTTAAGAGCCATCCCAACTTCTATACAACCAGCCAGCAACTGCCGTCGTACCACTCCATGGGAAGACCCGACGAGAAGGCAGCGCTAAAGTCGACAGGCGAGTCGGCAAGCTACGACAACCTGCCATCGCCCGGCGAGACGGCCTTTGAAAAGAGCAACGGACCAGTCACTTTTAACGACGAGCAGGCTCCTCACGCCAGCGGCAGCGGGCCCCAGGGTCAGGGCGGCGACAGGGACCGCGGATTAATGGACTTCAAGATCATGGACTACAGAGTCATGGACTTTTTCTACAAGAAGCCCGACCCAAACTACGCAGGCACGTATGGCACCGACTACGAGCCACAAATCAGCAAGACCAGGGTAGCACTGGCTGCCGCAGCCGTGGCCACAGTGGCCTACGGATTCTCCAAATTCAAGCAAGACAGGAGGGAGGAGCAGAACAGGAGGTTCGAAAAGTACACGCGGAGTGGTAATGACCGCAGGAGCCGTCGTCGGAGCCAAGGCATGGCGCACTCGCAGTACGATTACGAAAGCGCCTACGATGGCCAGCACAAGTACTGATGAGCTGCTAGCTTCCTTGTCTGGTTCCTTCCCGACGACGATTCTATCCGAATGATTTATTATCCACCTTTTTTGCAAGTTTGGTTTTTATTCTGGTTCACTGGTCTCCTTATTTTTTCTTTTCTCTTTATTCTTCCTTTTCCATATTTCTCTTATTGTAGTTTGGGCATGCAGATGCTAAATGGCTTTATACACTCAAAAAGAAAGAACCCGTCATTGTGTGGGTTATTGTGTGGCATTTGTAATTGTAGAGTGTGGGGAGGAGGCATGAATTCTGACATAATTTTGCACGGGGTAAAGTAAAAGGAACAGTCACATATGATGTTATATGCCTGTCTGACCAAAGCCAAATGTACCCAATCTGAATTTCTGGTTCAAAGGAGCGCCAGCTATAGGCTGCTTTCGGCTATGGAATATAATTTACTAACATAGTGGGTGGAAAAAAACCCAAGCGGGCAAAATAATGATTTAACCTATCTTTTAAAATTTTATTGCCATTGATATTGAATATATGATGATAAAATAAAAGTCACATGAACTTTTACCTTGTTGATGCATAAAATGCTACTTAAGCCCTCCCAATTTCCATGGGAATTGCCAAAGGCAGAAGAAAATGAATGACTAGTGAGCGATTTCGTCCCAGTTGCGTCCCTTCACCGTGTCAAGCGAGTCGCCGGTGTGGACGACACCGGTTGTAAAGTAACCGTCGGCAACCTTTGCCTCAATCTCAACCTTTGCATCAGCAGGCATCCTGTCCTCTGGAATCTCAACGCGCTCAACAATCTCAATGCCAGAGTCAACGATGGCCTCGTACTTCATGTTTGACATTGAAATAAACCTGTCGATGCGTGTGACACCAAGCCAGTGCAGAATATCGGGCATCAGTGCCTGGAACCGCATGTCCTTTACGCCAGCGACAAACTCGGTGCGCTTAAAGTAGTTTGCAGCGGTGTCGCCGCCCTCCTGTCTCTTGCGCGCATTGTAAACAAGGTACTTTGTGACCTCGCCAAGGGCTCTTCCTTCCTTCCGGAAGTAAACAACCACACCAACGCCGCCATTCTGGGCCTCACGTGCGCATTCCTCAATCGAGTAGATTAGGTATGGCTTGCATGTGCAAATGTCGGAGCCAAACACGTCGGACCCATTGCATTCGTCGTGCACCCTCATTGTGAGACGCTTGGTGGGGTCTGGGATATATTCGGGGTTGCCAAAGATATAGACGGTCAGACCACCGATTGGCGGCAGAAACACCTGCAGATCGGGCCGTGTGATGAGCTCCGGATACATGCCGCCAGTGTCCTCAAAGAGAGCACGACGCAGCACGGCCTCGCTGATACCAAAGCGCTTGGCCACGCCAGGAAGGTACCACACGGGCTCGGATGCCACCTTGACAACCTTGAGCTCGCCATTCTCCGTGACTATGTTGCCGTCGCGCTTCAGGATGCCCTTGGAAACAGCGTCGTCAATCTCCGCCAGCTTCATGTGCGCCTTAGTGATAGCGATGGTGGGGCGCACATCCACGCCCTGCTCAGTGTAGTCGCTAAAGTGCTCAACAATGGCGTGGCCCCAGGGATCGAGCGACACGATTTTCTCGGGATCCGACCACGTGCCAAAGGGCCCGATCTTGTGCGTGGGCTCGGTGAGACGGAAGTCTGGGCGGTGGTTGGGTGCCAGAGCACCGATGGCCACCGCCAGCGCCCGGTAGATGCAGTAGGATCCGCCGCCTGCGCCGATGGCGTTGCGTTTGCCAATCGTGTCCTGGTTGCGCGAGGCTACGACTGGGCCGCGCTCGGCTGGAGTCTTGGCGCCCCAGTTCAGTGAAACCGGATCGATTCCCAGTTGCGATGGATAGGTCGTCAGCACCACCCGCGACGGGTAGAGCGTCTGCACCTGCTGGAGCTGCTCATGCACGGCCGCTTCGTCTCGTTCTTCGGGCGGCGGCTGGGTGGTCGACATTGAACTAATGGTCATTGCTTGTGGAAAATGAAGTGGAGTGGGTATCTAAACAAAAATGTCTAGTATTAGATTGTAAAGCAAAGAAAATCACTTGAAATATTAAGTAATATAACACGTTATAGTGTTTAGAATAATGAGGATGATAAGATTTGTTACAACAAGCAATCCAAAGCAGCTTGGAGAATAAGAAAAAGATGCTAAAAAGACAAAATACTTGTAAAAAAGTAGTGCTTGTGGAGAAGGAGAAAGAGAAGAAAGGCGGAGGAAATTGAAATGAGGAAAGGGGAAAAAAAGTTCCAGTTTCAATATTGTTGTTGCTTTACTATTTTCATTTTGGTCACAAGAACTACGCCAGCGCCCACGTCCGCGCTCTTCTTATTCCATATCCAAGTGGAGCAGCAAACAAATTGCTTTTGCATTTTGATCATAGCAAGAGGCTATATGCTCATGTGCGGGTTGGTGATACATATTTGGTCACATTGGCATTTGTTTTGCAAAATAGTGTATAATCAAGGTGGGAAAGATTTGATGACCATTCTCCATTTGTCAAACACTGAAGATTCCCAGCACATGTCGGACGACATATCTCCTAAAGAAATTCTCCTTTTGTGCAGGAAAGGAAACAAGGGATTAGGGATTCCTCGCCATTTTTTCCTTGTTGCTCAGAAAGTTAAATAAGGGGAGGCGGCGCCATCACTCCGTTTTTCGTTCTCTCTCAGCACTACACGCGAGAAAGAAAGAATGTGCTAGAAAGTTAGAGTCAGGTTGCAAGAGAAAGCCTCCGAGGCGAAGAAACCACCAAAATCCCACACTTACTATTCTGCTTGTTTTGGGTTTCCAATTGCAGAGCTTGCATGTTGAGAGGGTTGATTTGTTGTGTTTGTTATGCATATACGCTCACCCACTAGCATTTCACAAGCAAAATGCATAAACTAAGCTGATCGATTTGGCTCTTGCGGTTGAATAAAACATAAACAAAAGAATGAATGAGGAATGCTACAACAGTTCTATCTATCTATACAGATTTGATCCGCTCATTGTTGAGCTTTGTCGAGTACTCGTCCTGGAATTCCTTGTTCGAGCCAAGCGTAGCACCCAGCTGCATTTCTTTTTGGAACTGCTTGCGCAAAAGCTTCTTCAACCCAGTGTCGTGGTAGATAGCAGCGGTGCGCTTGATATTGCCGTCAACCTCGGCCTTGACCTTACCGATGCCCTTGACAAGCTCCTTGGCAAGCGACAGGGTGTTGACGTTGTTCTCGTAGGGAATCAACTGGGGACCGATCTGGTTCAAACCAATGAAAAAGCACACCATGGCCTGCTGCAGGATCTTTGCCACCTCAAAGCCCGTGCGGTGTGGCATGACCCAGAACAGGATACGAATAAGCAGCGGATCCCTCGTGCTAGCCATCATAATCAATTCGAGCGCAGCAAACGACGCAATTGCAATGTACCGCCAATACGTGCCATACCGAGCAATCCTGAACACCTGGAGCGCCGCATTGCCCATGACATAGGCAATATACAGACCCATGCGTCTCGGGATAGCCGCAAGCATAAAGTCACTGACCGACGAACACGATTGGCACTTTGTAGCCTCAGCCCCAGCATGGTTGTAAACAAACCGCAACACGGGGTTAGACAGTACTTTGTATGCATGCTGGACCATAATGAACTGTCTTTCTGTTCCGGGACTCTTATCCGGATGCAGCACAAGCGAGATCTTGCGAAAGTTACGTCTAGTCTGGCCCTCTGTAAACGAGGCCGGCGTGACGCCTAGCATGTGGTAGTAATTGTCGCCAAGCCCCCTCTCGGTCTCCCACAGACTGTACGCAAAGTACATCACTATTACAAAAACGTATGCCAGACGCTGGTGCAATTGGTGTTGTGGAGTGTTTGCCCGTGGAACCGCCCCTGGTGCTATGCGCGAGAGGAGTGCATGTACTATTTTAAGCGTCCAGGTTGCCACCAGCTGCGGCAGGAACATCCAGCCTATGATTCCGCCAAGCCCGCCTCCGTACGACATTTGTTCTAGATTTTGATTTAGGAAAAAGGGAGTCAACGACAGGTATGTTCAAAAGAGAAAGAGCAGAAGCTATTTGCAGATAGCAATAAAACAAGACAAATAATACAGGTACAGTAAATGTAAATAAATCTAGATGCAAAGGAAAGAAAGAGAAAGAGAAAAAAGAAAGCTTTATTATTCTTTACGTCCAGAAAAAAATAAAAAATGTGCAGTGGCAATACCACAAAGAAACTCAGCAAGCAAGGAAACATTTCTTTGCACCCTGTAGAAAAAGGTCATTGTGGGCATTGTCTTCTTTCGGCTGAATAAAGAACATTACCAGCTCGCAGTCCGAGCCGAGCTGGTGGGATTCATTTGTCGAGTGCTTTCAAGTGATCAGATCTGAAAGGAAAAAAACAGTTGCATGTACTTTTTTCCAGGTGAGCTTATCTCCAAAAGTCCACAGTTCCGTTTCGTTCTTCTTGTTGCTTCAATTGGTTGATTTCTTGTTATTTGCTAGACTACAATTTGACATTCAGTGGGCTGGTTAAAGAGAGAGCGTACTGACCATTATAGTACCCACTACTTAGTATCGCCAAAAACGTATACGCCGCGGGAGAAGGAAACAGGAGAAAAAAGAAATGCTAAGGACTAATCGAATCAGCGGGACCATTGTCCAAAAGGCTAAACGCATTCTGGTCAACAGGACCGCTTCTGCTGCCACCGCACGCTCGCTTTCAACCACAAAGGCGACACTGGGCCAGAAGGCACCAAATGGTAAGCAATAGAGAATAACAGCAGCGAAAGCCTTTTTCATTAATGGGCGGGTGTGTTAATGCTATTGTTGACTGAAGAACGTCCTGATGGCATCATATACACATGTAGAAGCTCGAGCAGAGGCAAGGGCTTTCACACAAAAGGAGAGGGGAGTCAAGTCGGCGAGATCGGGTACAGCCACGGTGGTCAATCTGGAAGACGCGAACCCCGAGTACTATTCATCGCCACCGAACCCTACAGGTCTCCTGTCACTGAATGCGAAGACAGCAACATACAGCAACACCAACCGATTCATGCAGCTCGAAGAAGGGTTCCTGAAGAACCTCGGAAAGAACGTGTATCCGGGGAACCTGGCATCTGATTTCAAGATGTTTGGCAGACCAGCACTGCTGTACCGCGATACTACAAATGACCTTGTCCAGCATCTACTGACAAAGCGGGCGGAGAAGGGATCGAGCCAGGCGTCGGTTATCGATGGTAAAGCAGGGACGGGTAAAAGTGCAGAGCTGCTGAAGCTGGCAGCAGTGGGAGCGTCGTCAGATTACCTGGTCATCTACGCGCACTCGACTTTCCCGTGGGTAGACTCGAGCCGGCCGTACGCGCCAGGATCGGATGGCACGATGTATGTGCAGCACGAGCTGACGATGGAGCTTATGAAAACGATCCATGGGATGAGCAAAACCGCATTGGCCAAGGTTCCGCTGGGCAAGGAAATCAGCTTTGGTAAACGGTCACTCAGCAGCACAATGACACTGCTGGATCTCGTTGATTTTGCAGTGAAGGTTCCGTCTGTTTCGCAGGACGCCCTGGACCATCTCCTCGAGATCGCCAGCAAGCAAACAGAGGTTCCCGTTCTGATTGCAGTGGACGATGTCAACACACTGTGGACCAACACATTGTACAGAGACCAGAACGACGTGATCCTGCCAGCCAGTAGACTGCGACTCCCTAGTTCGTTCCGTCCGTTCTTTGATGGCGAGAAGGCGGTTGAGCGTGGATGGGTGGTTGGTGCAACGTCGTACAAGCGGTCGCTGTTTATGCCGCAGGAGCTCAATAGCAAACTGCACCCGGCGCCCAAGGTACCTGTGGCAAACCCTGTGCTTGCCCAAGACCCGACGCTTGCCAAGGATACAGCTGAAGCAGCCGGGACCAACCGGCTTTCATTCGATGTCATTGCGCTTGACCGCATGTCAACGGCTGAAACCTGGGCTCTGATGAACTTTTACCACAAGGTCAGTGTCATTGCCACTCCGGTTACTGAGGCCCTGGTTGCAAAGAAGTGGGTCACTGCCGGTGGCAACCCGCGCGAGATGTTCAACAGCGTCACTTCTTACTTTTAGGTTTCAGAAGCCTTTCTTACTTTTTTTTCGATAATGTTATGTCACCCACATTCATTCATCCATTCATATATTTCTCTTTAGAATGTTGAGCTGTTGGGGACCAAACAAGCACCATGTTGTTTTGAATCGACTGGATCAATGGAATGGCACAAGGGAAGGTAAGAAAAAGACCTATCTCCAACAATCACCTAATAATAGCCAGCACTCATAAGAGCACTCATTGCTGGTAGTTGAAAAGACGCAGCAGGTTGCGCTGGAGCATGGACACAGTGACCTTCCCGACCGACGGGACGTAGATGGAGGCAACATCCTTGACCTCTGGCTCAAAATTGCGGACGCTGGCAAAGTTGATAGCAACAACGCCGGGTTTCAGAAGATGTGTGGGCAACTTGTACGAGGCAGACGGGACGCCAGTGATAACCACGTCGCAGTGGGGGATGACATCGGCGGCAGTGAGATCGGTCTTTGAGGCAGAGTAGCTGTTGATAGACGCTGCCGGTTGGCGCTCAAACAGCTGTACATCGGTGATATCGATGGAATAGACCTTGGCGCCGTCGTTGGCCAGCAGCGCAGCCAGCGGACGACCAACAACTTCGCTGCGGTTGACGACAGCTATGGTCTTTCCGCGCAGATGGTCGCCGTACGGTAACCCATGGTTGTAGACGCCAATGTGGTCGAGCACCTTGACCACGGCAAGCGGCGTGCACGGCAGAATGGCCTTACGCGTCTTTCCGTCATCCATAAACCGGTCGTTGCTGTACAGCTTGCCGTTGTACACCACGTTAAGGCCCTCGACGTCCTTGGCCGGATCCACCATGTCCTGCAGCTTCTGGTCCCGCTCGTCACCGTACACCGGGTAGTACACCAGGATCCCACTGACGCTGGCATCCGTGTTCGCTGCCCGCAACTCGGCCTCCAGCTCCTCACGCGGAATCTGCCGTAGCTCAAACTCAAGCCCGGCTTCTGCCAAATGCTTACTCGACGACTGTGCGTATTTCTCGGCGTATGGGTCGTCGTTGGCCAGAAACCCAACCAGCCTTGGTTTCACGCTCCGCTGGCTCACCTCGGACTTGATGTCCTCCGTGTAGTTGGACGCAACCTCTGCCGCCAGCACAACCTTGCAAGGCATATTGTCTATCAATCAGAAGAAAGAGTAAAAAAGGTAAAACCTGAATTGCGTTTATGAAAAAAAGTACAAGGATCGAAAAGAAATAGAAATAAAAAATTTTTTTTGGAAAGGAAAAAAAAAACAGATCAATCGACGGTAAAATTCATGGTCACTTTTTTGCTGCTCGCTTATCGATAACAGCCAGCACGCTTGCCCCAAAATAAAATAAAATAAGCTAAACGTTTTTATGCTTCTTCCTTTCTCTGCTCATGTGCTGACAAATTCCACATGCAGGTAATGCTCGTTTACATTAATATTCTTTCCTTCTTAATTGCCAGTATATAGCCAAATTTGTTTATTCTACTTGCTTCCAATTTCTAGCGTGCAGACACTGTACGCTCTGATCACGCAAATAAGCCTGTCTCCTGTTTAGCATATACTTTTTTTTTCGTTTCCTTGATACCCAACACAGAATACACACGACATTCAGCCAACTCCCTTGGCACTATAGAGATAAAAAAGAAGGATCATGGATGTGCAGCGGCTTGTGGACGCATACTTGATTGGTCTGGGCGATAATTCGGACAACAGCAGCCTACTACAGACACTGTCACAGCTCATAGTCGCTGGGGATACATCTCTACTGGAGCTGGTCCAGGCGCTTGGGTCGCATCTGGCCAGCGAGGAGGCCAGTCGGCGCAGCCGAGGAATCCAGGTGTTGTCGGACGTGTTGAACGATCTCCCGCCACAGGCTATTCCTGCACAGGCAGCCACAAAGCTGACAGAGTTCTTCTGCGCCCGACTAGCAGACGCCACATGTGTGCCGCGGATTCTCTCGTCTATAGGCGCGCTGATGCGGCTGCCTGCATTCACTGACCGGCTTACCGTTGGATTTCTGAACGATCTGTTCAAGGAGGTACATGTGCAAAGCTTCCAGCACTCTACACGCAACACGGCGTACGGCTTGCTGGATCTGGCGATCCAGACCCATCCTGAGGCGATCAAATCAATGGGCGACAACTTTGTGCTGGGGTTTGCGCAGATGCTCGACGGCGAGAAGGATCCGAGGTCGTTGATGGCGGCATTCCAGATCATTCCAAAGATCGTGGATCTGGTTGATGTGAAGAACAACGCCGAGGACCTGTTTGACGTTATCTTCTGCTACTTCCCAATTACCTTCAAGCACAGAGACGGCGATCCATCCTCGGCTATCACGCCCGAGTCGCTAAAGCTTGCGCTGCGCACAGCACTGACATGTTCTCCGTACTTTGGCAGCTTGGCCATCAAGCAGTTGGTCAGCAAGGCGTCGGCCACGTCGCCGAGCGCAAAGATAGATGCGTTTGAAACGCTGGCTGCTGGCACACGCGTGTACTCGTCGGACGACTTTAGGTCTGAGCTGGAGCCCCTGGTTGAGCAGATCCGCGAGGATGTGGTGATGGCTGCCAATGACGAGGTTGTTGACGCCGCATTGGATGCCCTAGAAGCTGTGTATGCTGCAGTCTCACCCGCTGCGCCCTCGGAAACTGGGGGCGGTGTCGCTTCGGAGAACTCGCCTCCGCTTGACCATGTTCTCAAGGAAGCGGTGTTCCAGCTGACGGCCGATGAGATCAAAACCGCAGACCAGACCGGCCGGATTCTACGCGCGGTTGCACGGTCGTCGGCCTACAACTGCTCGGTTGTATCGGATGCCGTTCTCCCAGTCGTCGCAGAACGGTTGGACAGCGCTGATACGCCATCGCTCACGGTGCGCCGCGAACTCATGGACGTTTTGAATTACGTGCTTTCGGCTAACTGCGACGCGGCCCGACGCGCCGAGTGTTTGGAGTCGGAAAAGACTAGTCTGCTGAGCATATACCGGCCGGAGACCTCGGTCCCCGTGGACAACGAGCACGGGTTCCTACACATTGTTCGGCTCAAGGGAATCACGCTTCTTGTGCTTCTACCGGGATTCCTTGACGAGAACGAGACTGCGGTTGCGCTGCAGACCCTGGCACGCGCGGCGATTGAGCATAATGCTGACGAGAATGTGAACAAGGAAGGCGCACATCTCCTGGTCCAGCTTGCGCAGTCTAGCCCCGATGACATCAAGACAACCGTTTTGCCCATGTTCTTTGACGCGCTGTGTGATGAAACTGCGCCCAGTTCTGCGGACGATAGCGGTAGGGTCTCGAGGCTTCTCAATGCGCTGGGGGCAATCGGGGTTTCTGCGCCTAATGTGCTGCTTGTGCTGCTACAGGGGCTTGTTACACTGGTCATCTCGGGTCGTCTTGCGCAGACGCATTTGTTGCCGGCAGTCACTACTGTTCGCAAGATTGTCGAGGCGGCTACTTCCCCCAATGACAGCGCTGCTCTGAGCCTGGAGATTCTTTTGCTGGCGGTGGCGCCGCTGGCTGACTGGGCGGTCGAGTCGGCGGGTGCTCCTTCTGGAAACCAAAGGCCTTCCAGCCAGCTCATCACCGAGATCGCAAAGGCGATCGTTGCGGTCTTCAGCAAACTCGATCCTGAGGTGCAGACAGAAAAGCTCAAACCTCTTTTTGATCGGCTATTTCCGGTCATTGCTGCCTCCAGCGCAGACCAGCTTATCCCGGCATTGCCACTGTTTTCGGCTGCAGTGTGCTCGTGCTGGCCGCAGACCGTGCTCCCAGTTCCCGATGTCGTGGCGTTTGTGGATGGGCTTACCACCGTGGCACTGGCAACGACCAACGAGATGCGTCGCACCGCGTGTCTAGAGATTGTGGCTACCGTTGTCAATAAGACCAAATCATCGGCCATCCGTGCACAGCTTGCAGATCTTATTCTGAAGCGCGGAAACGATGGCAGTTCATCCGAAGCAAGCGATTCCTCGCTGGTCTTGCTCTACCAATGGGCAGCACGCGGACTTGTTGCCTGCAACGATAACGCCGGGTACGAGTGTGTCCGTCGACTAGTTGCACTGATAACCAGCCAGAATTCCTCGTCGTCATCACCACGTGCAGCCAGACTTGCGGCAGACGGGTTTGGTGTCGTTCTAGGCAGCCACGCGTGGGCGGTATCGCCAGCAGCGCATGGGGTGTTCAAGCTGCTTGCTAAGCAACGGCTCTACGCAACAGTGTTGCCCGAGATCACAGCAGGCTTTTCTAACACTGCCAATAGTGGTGATGTTGGCAGTGCTAAGACCAACCTGCTGGTGATGCTGACCAACGTGGTGCAGCATATGCCAAAGAGCGTGCTGATGAACAGCGGCATCGAAACCATTGTGCCCCTCCTGTTGTCGGCAGCCAGACTGACGGACGGAGCGCTTAAGGCTGCCAGTATCCGTACGATCACTATGATTATCCTCGAGACCCCCGACACGCTCCGACCCGAGCTGGTTAACTCTATTGTCCCGCTGCTTCTTGCCGCAACCACAACTGCAACCACAGCTACAACTGCCGATGGTGATGATAATGAGTACTTGTCATCCAATACGATCGAGGTCCGTCGTGCAGCACTCGATGCGCTGGCCCTGATCCCCGAAAAGTACTCGTACTCGCTGCTCCATGCCGTGACGAAGAGCGTGGTGCGCGCACTGGCCCAGTCGCGGGATGACCGCAAACGCCTGGTGCGCGGCGACGCTGTCAAGGCGTACAACAAGTGGATCAATTTTGGCGGCTAGTCTGGCTCAATCTAACATTTCTATTTCCCCATTTCTCTTCTCCTTCTGCAGCATACAAGTAGTTCTAATCTTTTTTTCGTTTTGCAACCCACAGGAAAGCAGCAACTCAAAACCAAGCAGAAAAAACATTGAATCTGTATATATTATTATCAAAAATAAAATGAACAAGAAGGGGGCGTTGTTACGCTGCCGCTGCTGCCGTTGTTGCTGTTCTGCTTGGCTCGTCGAATAGCAAGGCCCGTCGGGTGGGCGGTACATCGCGGTCATAGTCCATCAGCAGTTTGAAGACGCCGGTTCCCACAGGCATCTGCTGGCCCATGATGATGCGCTCAGAGACGCCATGAACCATATCGCGCTTGCCAAAGACAGCGGCATCGAAGAGATGGTCGGTGGTCTTCTCAAACGACGCAAGCATCATAACCGAGTCGTTCATCTTGGCAATTCCGTACCGCGTGATGCCCAGGAACTCGCCCTTGCACGTCATCAGATCGCCCAGCAGCATCAGGTGTCGCATGTCGATGACAATGCTGTAGCCTTCAAAGATCGTTTCCAGCTCGCGGATCATGATGCGTCGCGCGGCCTCGATGCCCAGCACCTGCTGATTCTCCAGTATATGGTTGCTGAAGGTGCTGCGCCCATCGATGCCCTCGATGTTCATCACGTCGCGCAGGCAGTTGCCCTCGACGTTCAGTTTGTACTGGCCCTCGCACCGCGGTTTCTTTATAATCACCGACCGCTGTGCCTCAGCTATTCCGTGGATAACGATTCCAGGCAGCGCGCGCTTGAGGTTCTGTAGCTCGTAGTACAACTGCTGCGGGTCCTTGGGACTGACATAGACGTTGAGGCTGCACGGCCGCTCGACATGCACGTTGCTGGCCCCGATCTTGAGCTTTGGCGCATTCGCGATGGCGTTGCATATGTCGGTGAGCGTCAGCTCGAGCTGCAGCTTCCGGATACACTCCATGTCGATTGAGATCCGAATGTAGCACGCCGACGCCGACAGCACCTCCGAGATGCTGCGCGCCACGTCCCGCAGCATCGTCTTCTCCGTGCGACCCTTGACAATCCGCGCCGACGACACGCTTGTTTCGTTGACCAGTTTGCAGTCAACCATTGGGGTGCTGATCTTCTTGGCGGCGTTGATGATCTCCTTGATACGCGGCACGCCCATTGTGACGTTCATGCTGCCGATACCCGCAAAATGGAACGCCTTCAGCGTCATCTGCGTGGTTGGCTCACCGATACTCTGTGCGCCAATCGCACCAACCGCCGTTCCTGGGTCGACCCGCGACTGCTGGTATTTGCGGATGCACAGATCAAGGAATCCCTCCAGCACAGTGCGCGTCACACGGAGCTTGTTGTTGACGATGTTGCACACGCCCCTGGGTGCGGCTGCGTCGGAGTCGGCCTTGGCTAGCGACCATGCCATGACTGCATCTGACAGACGCTCGGCCGGAGTCTTTGCGCTTTCGGCGGCCGCCTTGCTCTTTGGCTTCCTTCCCCTGGGTTTCGGCTTTGCCGCCTGTTCCTTGGCTTCCCTTTCCAGGTCAGCAGGAATGCTGGCGTAGGGCTCAAGACCGTAGTCCGTGCGCAGGGACACAAGCCGACTGGCAACTCTTTCGTCGATGAAGTCGCGGAACTGCTGGCGCCAGCTCGGCGTGGTCCAGTCAACAAAGCGCGGCTCCTGCAGCGCTTTGTCAACAATATGCGTGATCTGGAAGGGCGCCAGTTGCTCGTCGCTCCCGTCGGCTCGCAGCCCAACCGTGTTGCACACATGGTTCCAGTTGCGCTTGAACACAACGGGGACGCCCTCGCCCTCCATACAGTACGGATCAAGCGAGTCGCCTCCGTACTCGAACTGCACCATGATCCCGGCAGAGTTGCGTACGGACGAATCGTAGTGCACGCGCAGGTCCTCGAACGCCTTGACGAGACGGCGCTGCATGTATCCGGTCTCGGCGGTCTTGACAGCGGCGTCAACAAGACCCTCACGCCCCGAGGCCGCGTGGAAGAAGAACTCGGTTGGATACAGACCCGAGTAGAAACTGTTGGCAACGAAGCCTTTAGCCAGCGGAGTGCGAGACTTTTTGAGGAAATGGGGCAGTGTGCGGTCGGTGAAACCGTCGGCAATACGGTCACCGCTGACGATCTGCTGCCCGACACAAGCTACCATCTGGCACACGTTGGCCTCGCTTCCCTTGGACCCGCAGGTGGCCATGATCAGCGGCGCATTGAAGCGGCCGAGCTCCTCCATGCAGATGCTGCCGGCATGTTTGCGCACGTCCGAAAGAACCTGCGACACTGTGTTCTCGAGCGTCTTGGCCGCATCGCAGCCGGGAAGCCGTTCCAGGGATCCGGCGCGACTCTGCTCGATGAACTCGTCGCACTCGGCGTAGGCGTCCTCGATCAGCGTGTCCTTGCGCTCGCAGAGCTTCACCCCCGGTGTGACGTCCGACAGCCCAATTGAGAAGCCCTGGTTGCAGCTCCATCTGGCCGAGAGCTTTGCCAGCCGGTTCATCAAAGACGCTGCCTCCTCGGTGCCGTAGTCACGTAGCGCAACAAAGAAGATCGAGTCCTTCTTGCCGTCGCCAACCACCTTCTTGTCCAGGATGCCGCACATCATCTCGCTGTTGCGGATGATCAGATACCCGTCGTTCGGACACAGATCGGGAATAGGCGCGCGTCTGAAGGACTTTGTCTCGGCCTCAAGATTCAGCAGAACGCGCGACGCCTTGTTGGGCCGCAGCATGACGTTGATGATCTGCTTTCCCGACCAAAGGCGTCTGGGCTTAACGATGCAGGGCGGAGGAATGTCGATGTGGACGTTTGCGTCGAAGCAGTATGACACGATCTGCACAAACTGCGAGCGGTCGTAGAAGCGGTCCTTCTGCGTGATAAGGTACGCCGTTGTGATAAAATCCTGCGTGGCGCCAATGATCGGCTCACCGTTGCGCGGCGTGACAAGGTTGTTGCGCACGCCCAGCAGCTCGCGCGCCTCAATCCGTGCCTCCTCAGTCTGCGGCACATGCAGATTCATCTCGTCGCCGTCAAAGTCGGCGTTGTACGGAGTGCACACGCATTCGTTGAAGCGGAATGTGCGCCACGGCATGATGCGCGCCGAGTGCGACATGATCGAGAGGCGATGGAGCGACGGCTGTCGGTTGAACAGAACCACGTCGCCGTCGCTCAGATGTCTGTCAACCACGTCGCCCACTCGCAGGCTGCGCGCCGTCTGCTCGCGGATCGAGCGGATCAGATAGCGCTTCTGGCCGTTTTGTGAAAGATACACGTAGTTTGCGCCGGGATGCACGTCGGGCCCGTTGGTTACGAGCCGCTGCAGCCGGCTCAGGTTGTGCTGCGTCACGCGTTCCGGGTATGTCAGGACCTTGGCAACACGCTCTGGGACGGCAACCTCGTCGATGCGCATGTTGGGGTCGGGCGAGATCACAGTGCGGCCGCTAAAGTCCACACGCTTTCCGGAAAGATTGCCTCGGAACCGGCCCTGCTTTCCCTTGAGACGCTGCGTGAAGCCGCGGATGGGCTTGCCAACCAGCGCCAGCGGAGCGCCAGGAACGTCGCTGTTGATGTACATGGCGATGGCCAGTCCGAGGTAGTCCCATTGCTCCATGATGTTGACGGTGCCGGCACCCTGGCGCATCCCGGCCTCGATTAGCGCGTTGGTGAATATGATCTCGGAGAGCTTGACCGTCAGATCGTCCTCGTTGCTGGCGCCGTCCTGGGCAACTGAGGGCCGGATGCACACGGGTGGGACCGGAATACTGGTCCATAGAAACAGCTCTGGCCTTCCGCTACTTGCGTTGAGTCCCATCAGCTCGCAATCCTCGTCCGAGATGTTCTTGAACATGTTGTAAACGCGCAACGGCGTCATCTCCTCGCTCTGCGGGCGCGCAATAAACATGCCGAGCTGCGGATCGGCCTGCGCTGCGTTGTCCATGGTCTTCCTGAACTCGTCCTGCTCGTCGGAGGTGGCCTTCTTGCGGTACTTGTCGTGGATGATCTTCATCGGCCCAGCCTTCTTGACCACCCCGTTTGTGCCGCCGCAGTGAGGACAGTAGGTGACCTTCTTGCATCGGTCGTTGACAGCCTTGACAAGCGCGCGCGTCTGCAGTCCATCGATGCCGGGTGCGCGCAGCTTTTTCAGAAACGCGCGGCGGTCGGTCTCCTCCAGCATCACGCGCGAGCACGACTTGCAGATATCCTGGAGGATGTTCTGCGTGATCTTGAAGAAGCCAAAGTGAAAAACCGGCACGCACAGATCGATGTAGCCCCAGTGGCCTACGCAGTCCGACATGTTCTGGCCGCATGTGGCGCACGTGTCTGATTTGTTCGAAATCCCCAGACGCGGATCAAGCACGCCGTGCGGCACCGGTCGGTGGTTCTCGGCGAGATACAGGTCGCGCTGGTTGATTGCCACCTCGGCTGCCTGCCGGATGTCATGGGGGCTCGGGACGCCAAACTGGATGCAATGGCTACAATTACACACAAATAGGAAAAGAACAGTTGGCTTGCTGTTGTTGTTGAAGTTAGCAAGTCGGTTGGCTTATTAAAAACTTTGTCTGGTCTCCATGGCCCTGTCAACCATATTGCAGGTCTTTGCAGAGTCAATTTGACACGGCTGAAACATAAGAGAAAAAGAGAAAACAACGTACATTTGCTTTGGCGCCTGAACCAGCACCGGCTCCTTCATTGTCGGTTTCAGCAGAGGGCGTTTCCTCTCTTGATTTCTACTTTCAGCGAAGGGTCGTCCGTCTAAAAGCGATACGCTAGGTGGTATGCGAAGGCAATATATATGAGATAATAATAAAAGAATAGAAGAGGTAACCTTGAATCAAAGGAGCTGGTAATTAGACAAAATAAGTGGGAAAAATAACGAAGAGCAAAGAAAGCAAAAGATTTTATTTTTATGGATCATTAAACGTTCACTATTATTTTTTTTTTTGCAGAGGGAAGATGAGAATGAAATTAAACATCCACCACCAGTTTTCCATGATCAAGGGTATCAAGCAAGCTGAATGAATGCTAGGGGTTATTGACGTTGTGCTTTTGTTTCCCTAAAAGAGGTTGATTTACTTTAAGCGGATTTGTTGGGTTTAAACCTAGAGCCCTAGAAATCGGGTGTAATTTGCTCTAATACTGTCTTCCTCCAGCGTGCAAACATTGCTTGAGGCGTTAGTATTGAGTTATCTAGGGCTGCTTCCGCTTGAGCGCGGAAAATATCCCATGCAGCTAGCCCATGTAATGTTTCTGCGTTTGGCAGAATGCTTGACCATTCATCAAAACCAAAAATAACTTTGTCCACGTCGATTTTGAATTCTGTCCTGGAAACGGCTTGTCTGGCGGAAGACTTGAGATACTCCTCGACCAAGTGCCGAAGGTTTATCTTAAGGGAAGCTTTTTCTTTGATCTCAATGTGTTTCATCTCCTGGATCAGAATGATCCACGTCATGACCGGCAGTACCCGCAATTTTAAAAAAAAAAAAATAACTTTACATAGTGCAATTACAAACACCAAGCTGGTAAAAGGCTGGTTATAAAATCCATAGCAAAAATTGAAAGGAAAATAGACACTTGATAGAGTAGCAAATGCGGGTGCTAATATAGATAAAAGAACTAGCGGCGATGATTCTTTGCAGTGGCTGACC
>JANBTT010000164.1:0-30672 GCA_027578915.1 Coemansia sp. RSA 1200 | reverse complement strand
TCACATATCATTTGGAGGGCTGATAAGTGTCAAACGCCGATCTCCGGTCCTCACTCATTGCTCTCAGCAACATATATATATATTTTTAGAAAAATACCAAACAAACAATAATAATATTGGTTAATTGCACCCCCTGCCGCAGTTCAAATACCGAGCACCATGCTAAATGGAATAACATGTATTTTTTGCATTAATATGGGGTTGCTCACAAACATATTTGTTATCAAGTGGGACCAATATTCGACCAAAACAAACATACTCCAACTTATAGTTGTCATTGTTTAAAAAAATTGTGTTGCTGAATTTGATATCTAAAATACATAGAACCAAAAGGGGGATAGTGCATAAAAACACGTAGTTAATGCTCAGAAGATGTTGTAGGGTTATGCAGTCTAATATCAGAATTATACATGTACCGAAAACGCTTGGATTCCTGATGTGCTTTGCAACCAGCTAACTCTGGCTCTTCTAGCAGCTTCAAACATTTGTACAGCGGAGTTTCGAGAAGTTCTTTACGTATACGAAGCCTCTCATCCACGGTTCCGCACGCTTCAGCAATTGCATTGGTTAGGGCTAGCGCGCTAGCAACAGTTCTGTCTGATAATGCAGCCTGACGGTCATTGCTATGTTTTGTGATTTCGCGTCGTTCAGCCGGAGGACCCACCACTGAATTGTTGTCCCTTTTGCTACTGATCTCTTCATAACCAGAGCGAGTGGAAGAGTGGTGTGGAAATGATAGGGACGCATACTCAGAGACAAAGAGAAACGCGGCATTTCCCAAGGTGTCAAAACGGTTACGCAGACAGAGGGCTTTCTTTGTGCGTGTAAAAGCATCTATGACAGCATAGATTCCCGTCTCGGATTCCCATCTGCCATCGGCCTTGGCTCGTCTAACCGAGTGTTTTGTGCAGAGCTTTGTCAAGGTCCGAAAGACAGAGGTGAGCATTGCCTTGTCTTGAGCAAAGCCGATTGCTAGAACAAGACTGGTTGGAATCGACGAGCGTGCAACTGCGGCGGTCCCGATGCTCATTGTGGCCAGGTACGAAATGCAATACACGGCTTCCATTGCCGTGCTCTCTGAGATCCATGCATACTTGTCAAATAAACCGTCATCCGTGTCAACCACACTTTCAATGTTGTAGTTTTGGGCATCTGCCTGTGAGGCCTGCGCACACACCCAACATACAACAATGTGCTCTAACACTTCTATTGCGTTAGTTTTAGCAGCTGGGTGTGCGTTGGCATAACTTTGTGGCGACTCGAGATGACGGCGCAGGTCCTTGAGTGCCAGATCCAGTGCTGAAACATCAATCGGCGTGGAATAGAGGGTGCTGCTGACGATATTTACAAGCGCCTGTGTGTGATGTGTTTGCAGGTTGTCGAGAAGCAGAGTTGATGCTGAGGACACAGCGCTCATGCATCGGCTTGGTGTAGAAACACGACTGTTGCTGCTGGTGCTGGCGATTGTGGCTGTGCAGGTGTTGTGGATATCTTTGCAATCTGTATTATCCATCTCGCGAGTGTGAAAAGGTTTATGCATATTTTTAATAAGCTAGGCTAAAGAAAGAATCCGATTAATACACACTCAGGAACATACACAAACAAATGAAAAACAAAGCTGAATACTAGCAATAAAGACCCCCACATGATAAATTGCATTCTGCATTGAACCTGCATATATTATTGGGAAAGGCGTATAAAGAATGAGACGTTGACAAGAATGCTGCGAGTACTCAGCAACAGAGTAACATCAGAAAAGAAGCAAACCACAGACTACTGCAAACGAAATCCACAGGCAAAAGGCAGTAGAAAAAGAAAAAGCGTGAAAGTATGTATATTTTGATCCGGAACCAGATACAAAGTCTAAGAAAGGAGACATAATACGGGCAATGAGCATGTGGAATTCAGAAATCCAAGGCCTTGACGGTCCATTCGTAGGCAACGAATGTGGCAGCGTTTGCGGGGAAGGCCCTGAGGATAGTTGGACCAAAGCCGCGGAAGAGAATCCGAATGCCAGATGCCCTCATTTCGCCCACCAGCGCATTGAAGGCATCCAGCGCAGACTTGTGCTTGTAGTTCATTTGGATCCGGGACTTTATGACGTCCTGCGGATAGGCAGTCAGCCATGCAGAGATGCCAGCACATCCGCCCGCAAAGAACTGCTCAAGGCCATTGCTCTTTGAGCCGTCGGCAACGCCCAGACGGTGGTAGACAAAGGCAGACTTCATGCCCTCGTACAGCCCAAAGTATGCCCAGAAGCTGGGGATGTCGCGGAGAATGGTGATTCCCAGACCGCGATACAGACCGCTGAATCCGCGCTCCTGGAATGTCCGCACGCCGCAATTGAACACACCCGTGTACGGCTTGTGGCCTGGCGTAGCTGCGGCTCCGTACTGTGTCTGGAGCTTTACCTTCAGCAGCTCCACAGGACAGTTGAGGAACGACATGACTCCGCCTGCAAGGCCGCCAGCAATGGCCTTCTGAGACACAGTCAGCGGCTCAGAAGAGTTGGCTTGCAGCAGACGCTGGAAGAATCCGTTTGCAGCAAATACAACAGCGTTGCAGAACCCAATTCCGGCCAGCGGAGACGTGACGCCCTTGTAAAGCCCCGCAACGCCCTCGCCGCGGATAGTCGACCGCACGCAGTCCATGCTGCTCGAGTACAGAGCAGGACTCGGTTGCGTCTGCATCCGCACCTTGATGGTGTCAAACGGATGCCCAACCACCACCTGCGCCCATCCGCCCATCGTCCCTGCCGCAAACTCCACTATCGTTTTGGGAACCACCTTCTGCTTCTGAGCTGGTGCTACTGTCTCCGCCTCCATGTTGTCTGCTTGCTTTGGTGGGTGCTGCTGTCCGATCACGGTGAAGGTGGTGGAATTAAGAAGACTAGGTGTGAATGAAATCGCAATGAGACTACCAGGAGGAAAAGAGAAAGAAAGAAGGAAAAAGGAACATGCCGGCCACTTGCCTACTGCAGAACTGGCACTTTTTTCTGCAGGACTGTGACAGATGATGAATCAGTCAATCGATTGAGAAAACAGCACAGCACAGCACAGCCTTACTTCCACGGGTGACCAAAGAAAAACCCCTCCTTTTTGACTCACTTCTCCCTTTATCTTTTTTATCAGCTGCACGCTCGATCCAAACATGCAAGTGGTTCTTGTCCCTCCAATCCACGTGCCTGGATCTAGAAGGAACTCCAATCGAATCAGCCAGATTTTCTTCTAGCGTTTGTTCCTCATCCTCCAACCAGTAAGAAAAAGAGGCAATTCCATCTGACCCACAAACGCTCTTTACTCGTTCTCCGTTTTGTCCTTTTTACTATTCTTATATTTTTATTTCCTTTTTATTGCCTAGTTTGTTGTTTTGTTACTTGTAAATCTCTGACGACCCGTCATTTATTCCTGGTCGAATTACAGCACAAGAACATAAAAGCCTGCAGCTAGCACACTCCATGATCTATGCAATTCTAGCAGCCATGGGAGGAACGGAGGATACAGTCTCGTCGATTGTAAAATGGGCACCCACCGTCTCCTACTATGCGCTTATAATGACCTGTGGGCTGACGCTGTTTGGCGTGTCGGCGGTGTGGATGTTCCAGCGGGACATGGTTTATCCGGCCGCATTCCCTGCGCATTCCCGCGAAAGAGTAAGTAGACTTTGTGCTGCGCATTCAAATCCATTTCTCCCCAGCTTTTAGTCGCTCTGTTTTCCTTTCTTCTATTTCACAGCGTATTTACTAACCGCACTGTTGCATCACCCTTTTTGCCTTTCATTTGCTGTATAGGTTCCGCTACCGTCACAGTTTGGAATGCCTCATTTCGACGACATTCGTCTGGAGACGCCAGACAAGGTCTTGATACGCGGATACCTGATCAAGCAGGCTACAGATGAGGAAACGAAGCGGGCGTCAACACTGATCTATTTCCACGCCAACGCCGGAAACATGGGCCACCGGCTGCCGATTGCTAAGCAGATGTACGATCAGCTAAAGTGCAACGTCTTCATGCTGTCGTACCGCGGCTATGGGCTGTCTGACGGCCAGCCATCGGAGGCCGGTATTAAAGCTGATGCACTGACTGCGTTGGAGTTTATTCGCTCGCATCCACTCACTGCGAACACCAAACTTGTTGCATACGGCCAGTCGCTGGGCGGGGCGGTGGCGCTGGACATTGTTGCTGCCAATGAGCCTGAGTTTGCTGGAGTCATCCTGGAGAACACTTTCCTGTCTATTCCAAAGCTCGTGCCGCATGTGCTTCCAATTTTGAAATACCTTACGTTCCTGGCATCCGAAAAGTGGGTGTCCGAGACAGCCATCCGCAAGATCACCGATGTGCCGATCCTCTTCCTCTCTGGTCTTCAGGACGATCTGGTGCCGCCTCCTCATATGCGCAAGCTGTACGAGCTTGCCCAGCGCAACCAGGACAGCGAAAAGAGGATGAAGGTCTCGTGGGAGGAGTTTCCCGAAGGCAACCACAACGACACATGCATCCAGCCAAACTATTTTGAGGCCATTGCGAAGTGGTGGAGAGAGACAATCGATGTTGCTGAGCCATATGTGCCAACCGGGCGTCTTGGCACGCTGGAGGCACGTGAATCCGTTGAAAAGACAGATGGCGCGAACATCTACAAGGTTGAGTCTGCCTCTGCCGAGAAGAGCCGTTCCGAGGTTGATCTCGCTGGTCCCAGCAAAAAGTCCGAGTAGGTTTTTCTTTCTTTTCAGTGTCATTAGTGTTCTTTGATCTGCTACAATCAGACAATCGTCCGATCAGTGCCAATCTCAGAAAAAAAAGCAGACCTTGATTCTCTCAACCTTTGTCTGTTTTATTATTTTTTTTGCTGATCCGAAGATGCTGAATAAAATGTTTAGAAACCGGAAAGTATTCTGCAGTTGTTCCTTTGCTCTGCAATCTTTCTTTTGTAAGTGAATAAAAGGATCTGTTATATTACGCCGCCATCATTGTATATTGTTTTTTAAAAGAGCGCTTTTTAATCCCGCATACACCAAACTCGAATAGAACAACCAGACCACCGCACGATAATAATGGATCCAAAGGGCCCTGAGGATAGGGATGCTGCCGTAGCATCAGTAATAGTCGACATGGACGAGCCGTATGTCCAGACAATCTTGGAATCGACGTTTGCAAAATACGCACCCTTGGTTTCCATCCAGACAAAAGACCTCCAGGACGGCATGCATCCCAAGCGCCTGATGCACTGGCGTGAATACGAGAGGATTGACTGGGATGCCGTCCATCGCTCAGAGGTGGTGTTCTCCAACGCATATTGCTTCCGCAAGGGTCTTATTCGCAAGGCGCAAATGCCATTCAACATTAGACACCATGTTGCCAAGCATCCTGAGTCCATTCTTGCGCGGGGTTCCTGAAACGTGGATCCTGGAGCTGGATGACATCGACTACTTGGATGAGGCCCTTATGGAGTGCTACGAGGTTGAGGACGATATGAAGATTAATGAGGGTTTGGATCCAGCAGAGAGAAAGTCATTTATTCTTAAGCCATCGCTGACAGGCCGCGGTGCTGGAAAAGGAGTTTGAGTCCGCCAGTGAAGATGAGGATGAAGATGAAGATGACGACGAGGGAGACAACCAGGATCAGCAGCAAAATGCCATTCGCTCCTATGAGGCGGTGTCGCAGATACGCGAGTGGGTTGTGCAGCGCTACATCAGCAACCCGCTTCTGCTCAAATCCCACGACGAGCGCAAGTTCCATATCCGCGTATATGCCCTCGCTGTTGGGGACCTCAAAGACTACGTTTATCGCCAGATGCTTGCTTTGTTTGCGCCCGAGTCGTACACGCAGTCGGAAACCAATCTGAACAACCAGGGTGCTCATATAACAAACACGTGTGTCCAGGAAAAGCGCCACGACTTTGATGAGGCCAAGGCTGTCGAGCTCTTTGGTAATCTTGATATGTCGCAACAAAAGCGCGAGTCCATTTTTGACCAGATTTGTCAGATTCTGTCTGAAACCTTTGCGGCTGTCTCAAGCGAATCAACATCGTTTCAGACGTGGCCTAACTGCATGGAACAGTTTGGGTTTGATTTTCTGGTTGATGTAAACTACAATGTCTACCTGCTGGAAGCTAATGCGTATCCGGACTTTAAGCAGACCGGGGAGCGTCTGAGATCGGTGGTCGAGGGCTTTATGGCAGCGTCTGCTGCCACTGCTGCCGAAACGTTCCTGCTTGACAATGATGCCCTAACTGACAATGCACTGCATCAAGCGATAGAAAAGGACAAGTCGGATCTTGTCCAAGTCTTTGCACACAAGATCTCAAAAGGCTGGTAAGTATGGATATTTCCACTGCAGATATCTCAAACCGCCGCCATTTCGTTTTCTATTTCTTTTCATATAGAACTCTTTGTTTATTAGATTTTAACTGCTAGATGTTAACCGGGAGTGTTAGTTTTTGACTCTATGTGTCCGATTGGTGATAAAACGTAAGTTCTTTTTAAATAATGAATGCACTTTAAATCAAAATATATTTGGGCATCGACCTCCATCGCAGCAGCGCATAAGCAACAACGTTGAATACAGCAGCTATGAGGAGCAGGAACACTGTATCCTGCAAAATGCTGAAGCGATCCATTCCGTTGACATGTATGACCTGTTCGCCCGTTGTGTAACACTGCGTTCCTGGAGTGCACTCAAATACTTTGCCGCTGAATTCGTTTTTCACAAGCGCAGCGTACGTGTAGTAGACCGGGTTGATCCAGTGCACCCATTTGAGCGCTGGACTGATTGTGGTTGGGTTGGCTATCAGGCCGCCAAATAGCAGCTCAATTATCACAATGGCTGGCGCAACAACAAAGGCAATGTCCATGCTCTTTACAGCCGATCCTATCATCAGCATGAACGATATGGATACGACGTTCAAACACGAAAACACACCTAGAGCGATAAAGAACTTTGAAGCACTGAACGTTAGATGGCTTATAAAGTAGACTCCTGTGGTGAATATCACGCCGCAGATCAGCGCTATTGGCACAAATGTTGTGACTTTGGACATGTAAAAGGCGGTGGCACCATATACCCCTGCCGACCGCTCGCGGAGCATTATGTCTCGCTCCTCGAAAAACGCTTGCAAGGCAGGCATTATGATTGGAAACGTGGCATTCAGTGCTATTGTGTAAAGAATTCCCATGCGGTTCTGTACGCTAATAGAATCGTGCTTCAAGTAGAAGAACATGAACCCTACTATTAGTCCTGTAACTAGAGACTGAATTACCTGGCTAACAAGGTATGGCCTGTTCCGTAAGACATTAACCCAGTCCCGCCGAACAAGCGTCTTGTACTCGTGCATCCTGCTGTTCCTTGACTTGACAGGCAACCTTGGTTTCCCTGTTTGGGCTTGTTCTGGCGACAGCATGTCCGAAACCTGCGTTTCGGTTGCATCCTTATCGCTCAACATTAAACATGAATCCAAGTTACCTTCCTGCTCGCTGTACAGACGTTTGGTCTTGTAGCGAATAAAGTTGTACACAAGTATAGCTACACGACTCTTGCTCTCAGCAAGGACTCGTTCGCTGCGGTAGTCCAGTGTCATCAGATCCACAAAATAGTCGGCTGGATTTTCATGAACTGGACACCGATACCCAATGTTTGCAAAGTACTCGATTGCAGAAGATGTTGGTCCAAAGTACACGAGGTGGCCCTGAGACAGTAGAATCACCTTGTCAAACGTGTTGAAAATCCGTGCGCTTGGTTGGTGTATTGTCATCAGCACTGCAATGTCTTTTTCTCTGGCAATTGACTTTACAAGTTCAACAACCTGCTGTGAGGAGTTGCTATCCAGACCTGAAGTCGGCTCGTCCAGAAACAACAGTTGTGGATCTGTCAGAAGCTCTGTTCCGATACTTACGCGTTTGCGTTCTCCTCCGGATATCCCGCGGGCCGTCTTAATGCTTCCAATTTGTGCCCCTCTTACACTCCCAAGACGTAGCTGCTTTATGATGCTGGAAACACGTCTGTTCTTCTCCTGGGTTGAGTACTGACTGTTTGACAACCGTAGTCTGGATGCGTAGATCAGAGTCTCTTCAATGGTAAGCAGTGGATGCACCAGATCGTCCTGCTGGACATAGGAGGTCTCTTGCTTGAATGTGTCGGCATCGCGTCGTGCCCCACGATAAAGAATCTCTCCACTCAGATGGCCACCAACAATACGACCAGACAAGGCATTAAGCAGCGTGGTTTTACCAGCACCTGACGACCCGATGATAGCAATGGTCTCACCAGCTCTCACTTGACCGCTGACCTGGCTCAAAATAGTACGGGAGGCGGCCATGCTTATATTATTTATGGTCGCCTCAATCTCATACGAGAGGTTGTCCCACGATAAAACAATCTCTTTTGGCGCCCCACATGAAATCTTTGGAGTGCGCAGCAAATCCGGCGCTACATCGAATGTATTGAGGGCAAAGTCGTTGGGTATGTCGTTGTAGAATGATATCGAGGCATCGTCGTATATTGAAATAGGCGACACTGTTGTATCGTAAATGTTTGCAGTGCTGTCCTCGGTTCTAACATGTGAACCACCACTCTCTCTGTAAGAGCGTAGGATTTTTGACTCTTCTGGCGTATTATAACCCATCAATTATATTTTATATTCTTTTTACGGATACGACTGTCAAAGAAATTATTGTGAAAAAGGTATCAGCTTGTTTGTAAATAACAAAACACGAACAAAGCAGCGAGAGACAATGTAGTATTTACAAGTGTATAAAAACTCAACCTCGCTTTAATAACGCACCAAAGAAACCCAAAGGTTAGCAAAAACACCGCAGTAGATGGAATATATAGAATATGAGCAGGGTTATTTGTCGTTTCTGCCAACTGGCGCAATGGACGCAGTAGCTAAATGGTGTATGGCCTACTTTCCCCTCCAAAATAAAAGATGCTGGAATAAAGCAGAAGGAGATTTAGATGCAAGCCACAAGAAAGAAGGAAAGAAAGAGATATCGAGTGACGGGAAACGTATAGCAAGAATAAAGAAAGCGAGAGTGGAGGATTATTATATGTAGGCTCACTTGCGTGTGGTTAAATTTCGCTTGCTATTCACAAATGTAAACGAAATAATATGTCTGGATTCCAAAGAGGAAAAACCAATATAATAATACAAATTTACTCATTGCTCGAAAGCCACTTTAACCTATTAATTTATGGCCACGTTCCAAATAAGTTACATTCCAGCCTTTTATTTTATTATAGTTTATTTTATTTCTTTGCTCAGTGTCCAGTTCAGCAGACACAAACATACATACAAGTTTAAACAATATAAAACAGCTAGCATTTTAGGAAAAGAATAGTTGGATACAAGCAATGTTTACCATGGATAACATAATTGAATAAAAAGGTTTATGTAATAGCGAAGAGAGGGTAATTAAGAATGTAACATGGGATAGTTTACACCCAAATAGTCTTTGGCTTTGCCACCCAGCGAAGGAAAAGATAACCGGCAACGAGATCCACAAAGGCAAGCATGAGCAAGAACAAGACATTCTGCCAGATAGTAAAGCGGCCTACCGAATAGCCATCGATAACAGCCTGGCCATCGTTGTAGCACTGGACGCCAGGCTGGCACTCAAACTCTAGGCCACTGAACTCGTTCTGTACAAGCGCAGAGAACGCATACTGCACAGGATTGACCCAGCGAATCCATTTGAGCACCGGTGTGACGACCGACAGATTAGCAAACAGACCACCAAAGAGCAGCTGGATAGTAAGAACTGCCGGCGCAATAACAAAACCGACTTCCATGGACTTTACAACGGAGCCGATAACCATCAAGAAGGCAACGGACACGGCTATTATGCAGTAAAACACTGCAAGACCAATAAAGAACTTTCCGGCATCAATCGACAGGCGGCTGATAAAGTAGACACCCAAGTAGAAGACGGTGTTGCTGATGACGGAAATCGGGAAGTAGGTTGTGAACTTTGAGATGAAGAACGATGAGACACGGAATGTTGCAGACGAGCGCTCGCGAACCATAATATCGCGCTCCTTGTAGTAGAGCGTGAGCATAGGCATGATGACCGGGAAGGTTGCGTTGACAGCTATAATAAAAATAACGCCGAGCCGATTCTGCACGCTAATGGAGTCGTGTTTGAGGTAGTAGAATATGAATCCAATCATCAGGGCCATAAACACTGCCTGCGTGATCTGGCCTGCCAGGAACGGCACATTGCGAAGCGCATTGAGCCAATCGCGTCTTGCAAGCGTTGAGTATTCGCTAAACCAGTTGTTGCGCGGAAGCTTTGTCTCAGTAGAGTGTGAGGCGTTGCCTGCTGAAGCTGCACCATCCTTGCCCAGCGCTTTCTTCTCGCTGCTGACAGAGCTGCGCGACTGGCCATTTCCAGAGTATTCAGCAAACTTCTCCGCCAGTGACTCAATTTGCGCTCTGCTCTTTGCAAGGGTCTCTTCGCTACGGTAGTCCAGTGTCATGATATCGACAAAGTAGTCGGCTGGATTCTCGTGTACAGGGCACTTGTAGCCGATGCCTTCAAAGTACTGGATAGACGATGCGGTGGGACCAAAGTACACAACGCGGCCCTGCGAGAGAAGAATGACCTTGTCAAAGATGTTGAAGATGCGTGCGCTTGGCTGATGAATGGTCATCAGCGTAGCAATGCCCTGCTCGACCGAAATCTTCTTGACTAGCTCAACCACAAGCTCAGACGAGTTGCTGTCAAGTCCAGATGTTGGCTCATCGAGGAAAAGAAGACGCGGGTCGGTCAAAAGCTCCATGCCAATGCTAACACGCTTGCGCTCACCGCCAGAGACACCGCGGGTGGCGGCATCGCCTATGGGGGTGTTTCGCGCACCTTCGAGACGAAGCTGGCGAATGACTGTGTTTACACGATCAAGCTTCTGGCTGGCATTGTACTGACTGTCCAGCATGCGCAGTCTAGAGGCATAGGACAGCGTTTCTTGAACAGTTAGCAGCGGATGCATAAGATCGTCCTGCTGCACATAAGCAGTGACGCGCTTGAAGTTTCCAGGATGGCGCGGCGCATTGTGATATAGGACGTGGCCGGACAGACTCCCGCCGACAATGCGCCCAGATAATGCGTTGAGAAGCGTGGTCTTTCCAGCACCAGATGATCCGATAATGGCGATGGCTTCGCCAGCGCGCGCCTCGCCGGTTATTCCGTGCAGAATTGTGCGCCATGATTCCTTCTTGTCGACCTTTGTTTTGACCTTGTAGACGAGATCTTCCCAGTTGAAGACAACCTCTGCTTCGGGTGCAGCAGGTGAGGAATTGATGGAACCGGACTGCTGACCAGAGTGCTGGCCATACTGGATGGCAACCTCTTCATCCGAGATTGCTGACATTTTCCTTGTATTGATTATGAGGAGTGAGTGAAGATGGGAAAGTTCTGTACTGTCAGATACCAAGAATATGGTTATCGTGCTCGCGCTGTAAAAAAGAAAATATTAGGAAAAGTAAAAAAAGGTAAAAGTTTGGTTTGTTGGAATATATGAAGGGCTAGGAGATTTTAGAAACGGGGAAAGGTGTGAGGACTCGTTGGTCTTGTTTATATATACTCTGTTTCTGACAATTTTCTTTGCCAAGATGTCCTCCTCTCCTCTCTGATAAAAAAAGGCAGCGCAGCCGGAAACACTCAATAAACTGACTTGACGATGGCCAGAAACAACAAATCCTCTGGCATGCATGAAAAAACGGTACAGCTGGAAAGAAAAATTTATTTCTGTTACACACACTTTTTCTGTAAAAGTCTTTTCTATCGGGTTTTTCCTTTGCTAAGAGTGTCAATGTTGGTGAATTTTTTTGTGTCGCTGTTAAAACGCTTTTCTGTCAATTTACGCGTTGTGCTTACAAGCGACCACCACAAGGGAAGCCATATTTTTTTGGGGGTGCATTTTCCTCTTTTACACGGAAAAAAAGGATGTGCGCAAAGAAATAAAAAATTAGTAAAGTTCTGCCGATATGGTGCCGACTTCGGTAGCTAACTGGGGGTTCAGAAAGAGTAAAAATTGATAATGATGCACCGAACTTGCTACCGACTTCGTAACCGGCTGGCCAAGCTCGGTGGCAAATTTGAGAGAGGAAAGGCTATTGGGCTTCCCTTTCCCCGCTCTTCACAGCCTGTCTATTTGTTTGAAAGACAATGTCTGCTTTCTAGCGTCATGTAAATACAGTATCTCGTAATGCGATGTCTTTTGATGTTTTGTTATCGACACCATAAAACATGACAACCTTCTTGTGTGCCTGTCTATACGAGGGGATGGAGATAAAATAAGCACACGAGCAGCATGGCTGTTCTCCAAAAACAGAACCAAAGCAGCAGTAGTCTATTTCAGACTCTGTTTCATTCATCTACGCCACCTTCTTGGTTTTCTTTTTGTGGGGAAATGCCAAATGCCGCACAAACAATTCGGCAAAAAGAAATCTTCCCTACTTTTAAAAAAGAAAAACAGGTGTCCTGGAACCCGCTCTTTCCATTAAAGGAAAAGATGTCGAGCAAAGGAGCAGATGCAACCATTGTGGTGGATCCGGATACGCCAACCTTTTCGTTCAAATAACGGAACTCGCTTGTCCGTTTTTGTTTTGTTTTGTTTTGTTTTGCAGGTGCTAATCATAAATCAAAAGGCGCTATAAAAATAAAGCAAGAGAGCCAAGCCCGTGTTCTCTCTCCTCATTTTTACTATAGCTCAGGCGCCGGCATTCTGGTGCTCGGATCTGTGCGTCACCTCGTAGTCTACATGCACATGACAGCGCCCAACCACCGGCATGCGCTCGTACTTTTCCTGCAGCGACTCGGCCACATCGTGAAGCGTTACCAGCGTCGTCTCGGGCGCCATGACAATGTCAACCTCGACAAACAGATTGGCGCCCGAGTGGTAGGCCACGACACGGTCGACCTTCTGGATGCGCGGATCGTGCGTGATCGCAGTATACGTGAGCACCTGCATCAGTTGCGGGTCGGCCCTGATTCCCACGATCAGCTTGATCTGCTCCCACGCCTCGTCGACCCACGACCGCAGGATCATCAGCGCAATGATCAGCGATCCAAGCGGATCCATCCACGCCATCATGTGCTTGCCCACAATCGCCATGGTCAGACCAAACGCATTGACCATCACATCGTTCTTGTGGTCCGTCATAAGCACATGTGCCGTGTGGTACTCACGCAGAGTGTAGCAGTACAAGTATAGTGCGATCTTGGCCAGCAGCGCAGCAACCACGCAGACAACGTCGTAGATGGATAGTCTGTTTGGCGCACGCTCGGCCGTAAGCAATGCGCTAATGGACTCGACCAGCAGGGCAACGGAGAACGTGCCCATCAGCACTGCAAAGATGATAACGCCAATGGTTTCGAGCTTGAAGCGGCCCGACGGATAGAGCGAGAAACGGTCGTGGCGTCTGGCAGCCATTGACGCAAGAAGCAGGATAACCGACGACAGCAGATCCATCGATGCCTCGCTCATCGTTGCAAACAGCGCAAGCGATCTGGATGATATCGCAGCATACAGCTGCGCAATAACAACAAACACATTGACAATCACCGATATGTAAACGGCTCGGTCGACTTGGCGCTGCTTGAGCCGGCGATGCTCGTTCTGCAGCTCAAAGGCCACATCAGTGTGGTTTTGGTTGACGCCCAGAAACCTTGATATCAAGTCGTTCTGCGCCTCGTAGAATGACGCTACGTGTCTGCCCTTTGTCTGCGAGATCTCCTTCAATTCATCGTCGTTTATCTGTGCCTTGATGAACTTGGGAACAAGCATGGCTTCGGTTGCTGTGGTTGCTGTTGAGGTTGCCGACTCGCTTCCTCCGCATGAGCTGGCTGCTCTCTGCTTCTTCTTTGCTGTGTGTGAGGCGGAGGCGGAGGCAGAGGTGGAGACGCTTGAGGCTCTTCCGGTTTCACCTTCTCCCTCGTCTGGCGCAGCGCTGCTATGAGCTTTTCTGCGATCGCTTACTCCCATGGTGCCATAGTTCTCTGCTGACGTATCTGGTCCTCCGCTGGTCTGTGCGTCTGAAGCAACTGACTGGGGTCTGGCCTTCTTCCCAGCCTTTTTGCTTGGCTTTTTTGCAGACTGTTGCTTGCTGCGCGTCATCAAAAGAAAAAAGTACACTAAAAGATGAGTGAAAAAGTGAGAAAGGAAAAGAATGCTTTGTCCAGCAGCTCGATAGTTAATGCCAAGAGATGGAAGATAAAAAAGAAAAAGATAGCTGTTAATATGCCAGAAAAGTAAACAACATAAAGGAAAAAGAAACACGACTTTCCTATAATGCCTCTCTTTTTTACTCTCCTGCGGATCTAAAATGATTTTGAAAAGATGACACGAGAGGTGATGAGATAATTTTTTTCCTCAGAAAAGAGGGTGGCAATTTTCTGACGAATCATCAGTAACTATGCTGGGTTCATCCACTTGATGAACATCTCAAACCGACTAAAAATATATAGGTAACAAAGGATGGGTGTCTTTTGAGCCACCGCCAACAAAAGATACTCGCTGGTGAGGGTACAGATCGCCTTGTGTTAACGCACCGAAGAAAAGTCTCTAGACAAAAGATAATCCCGGTCTGGTTGTGCTGTTTATTCTTTAACACACTCAATTTCTCGTTTGTTATTGTGTAGCTACTTTGGCGATTATATTTACAAAAAAGTGAAAACGTAGGGAAGAGTGCCTCTCTCTTCTGCTGCTGCTGCATACTTGGTCCCGCCACCAATACAAAAAAGGTCCAGAAAAAAGCAAAAAGAAAACTCATGAGCCGTCCACAAGAGAATGAACAGTGTCGTCATTTCCATGCATGCTGCCACCATACAGTTTGCGGCGCAGATCAGCAAAGGTGCCCAGATGTCCTCCAGGAGCAGTGCATAGCGAAAGTGCAGAAGAGCCGTCGTCGGTGTTTTCGAATGCACCATCGTCAAACGGGTACTCGTCGTGGCTGCCAAGCGCTGCAGCAATGCTACTATTGTAGCTGTTGCATTCGTCAGCGCCAACGGCTTGCGCCAAGGGGCTGTGTGGCGAAATTAGCCCAGTATCCACCACGGCCGGCTTCTCCCTGTCTGCAAACACCGAGAGCATGTCTACGCTGAGCGATGGTGCTGCCGACAATGGGCGCTGGCGCTGGCACGCTTCTTGCCGCCGTCTGCGCTGTTGGTCGCAGCCAGCTCCACCCTCGTCGATACTGTTGTCCGTGCACCACGATGCGCCGCCTGCAATGATCGGAAATGTCGTTGTTATAGGCGTCATACAATGGTCAAACAACTCGCTCAGGGCCTCGCGCTTGATGTCGGGGTCCGTGCACTGCACTTCGATTCGGCTGTACATCGGCTGCAATGACAGCGTGGACATGCTTTTTGTTGGCTTCATATTTTAAAAAAATCGATATTGTAGTCCTGAGACTATTTCTTGTCTGGCAATGGGTAGGGAAGTACTGGTTGGTGTAATGCAGAACAGAGCGGACGATATATAGGGAGAGGAGAAGAAAAGAGAGATAGAGATAGAGAGGAAGAGGGGGAAGCGATGCGCCTTGATGACGAATATATGCTATTGGTTTACAGGGCTTTGGGCCGGAACAATGTCAGTAAATGCTAAGACAAAGAGCAGTAAGGGTCAAGACAGAGTGCAACCGACAGCGTACCAAAAGAGAAAAAAGAAAAGAAAAGTAATCTTCAGACAAGGCCCAAGAATGAATGGAGAGAAGCTAGAAAAAGAATCCAGTTGGAATAACAAAAAAAGCTCCCTTGAACGGTTTTGTGCCAGCCAGATAAAAGGCCCTTTTATAAAAAATTCTATCAAAACACAAAATGAGGCTGTGACACACCAACGAGCACATTTCGCTTGCTTGCTTGCTCACTCACTCCTTTTCATTCATTCGAAAAGAAAGGAACCCGCAATCTGAACTGAATAATGCGACCAATATTACAGGAAAGTGCATTCTGAGGCTGAGGGGTATTACGAGATAGAGGAGGCCTGAATTGGTAAGCGCGCTGTTTTTTCTTTCTCTTTCTTTCATTGCTGCTTGCCTTTTTCACAGTGGCGAAGAAATGTAAGGCAAAAAGTCCACTACCGCATCTCTTTCCTGGCTGCATGCATGCAGGTAAGGGTCGCAGGGGAAGAAGAAGAGAGAGCCACAGCCTCCCCTACGCAGAGACAGGCTTTTTTGGGACTGAGTGTGGCAAAAGGACCGCAAAGCAAGTAAAAAAAGAAAAAAAAAGTGGACGGCTTTTTTTCTCCTGGCAACCAATGCGCAGAGAGCATGAAACGGTATCCATCACACAGAGCTATTTATTGCTTATGCGCACAGGCGCTTGCTTGGTTTGTGGTGTGGATCATTGTCGCTCCGTCTGTCATCCCGTACTTGCAGAAGTGGTTTCTTGTAAAAGATTTTTTTGCCTTTTTCGCGTGTGACGCGCACTGTGAGCTTTGATGTTTATTCGAGCGCTCTCAGTCCCCCTCCCATTTCCACATATCACTTGCCTGCGTTTTTGTTGTTGTTGTTGTTGCTGAACAACAATCAAAAGCCGGGGAGAGAGAAGGAAAGGAAAGGGGGCTGGACCAATTGCGACAAGGCCCAACAATGGTAGAAAATAATATTCTCAATAATGTGCGCAATTGATTGACAATTTACCAGACAATCGGGGCGGACGGCAAGCAAGAATTAAAGACGACGATGCTTTTTTAGTGCAAGAATCAAAGCAAAGAGTAGCTGTCCACCTTTATTCAGCAGCTCTCTCAGTCACCCCCATTCTGCAACAATATATCAATTGCAACGCCTGGATCAAAAAGGGTTGCTTTGGTTGTCATCCACTAGGATTAGCTTGGATCAAGCATTCTCTACAGAAAAACACGCAGCTTTGCTTTGCTTTGTTTTTTTTTTTTGACAGATGCAGCAATTAATATAAACAGACTGAACTTGCAGTGGATGCAGGCATCTAATACATGCCGGAACCGCTCCCTGTAAAAGTATAGTAATCTGTACGACTGAAAGAGCAGTCTGTGTATGTGTTGCTCTTCTACTCGCCATGCCTTTGTTGATGTTTTTCTGCATGTTTTAGAAACATCGATATCCCTAGGCCGCGGTGCATCTGTTGCCAGCCATTGATTGCATCACATTGCATTGGTGCTGCTTCCGTATTCTCATTGTTTCTGCGCGCAGATGACCCACCAGATCTTCACCAGCTTCCATTGATTTAATTCCGCTTGCAGACTGGCTGAGAATCGAGGAAAAATAAAAAATTTTTAGCTGGACGATTGAGATGAGATAAATCGATAGAGTGGGTAGTGCAAACTTTTTCTGGCTGTTTGGAAGCCGAGACTAGTTTGTTTCTGCGTTTATGATGCCTTCTTTCAGACGCTACGTGCGCGCGGCAGCCTCCGGTGCTGGAATGCGCGTGTTCGAGTTTGGTTGGGTGCAGTTGATTGACTGTTTGTTTTTGTCTATTGTTTAATATGGGGGGGGACGTGCGGTTGTGTGCGATGCCTTCTTTCCCACTTGCGGCGGTTGCAAAGTCTCTCGAGGTACGGCATGGCGATTTCGGTCGTCTTGGTGATGCTCGGAGGAATTGGGGGGATTTTCCTTCCCAAGCTTTCTTCCGCATTAACGCATTTGGGGGAGGAGGAAATAAAACACCAGCCGTCTTGGGTCTAAGCAGAGCACTCTCACAATCTTCATAGTGTATATTCTGCATACCAACGCGTCCCAGAGAGATAGGCGCGGGTGTTTAAATCCGTCTTTGGCGGAGGCAACTTCAATGGCTCGAACCCGCTGCTATTGCACGTTCATATTCCTAGGCGGGCTGTAGCAACTATGTTGCCCTGACAGCCACGTCACTTCCATGAACGTGACAATTCTACCACACTTTTTTCTTGTTTGTTTTTGCTCACGGCTAAAAGTCAGGGAGCTGGCGATGAATAATAACAATAATAAACGCTGCTGATATTACCAGATAGAAAAAGGAAAAGAAAAGAAAAGGTTTTATTTGCCGCTGCTTTCGGCCTCTTGCTGCTCGGCAGACAGCGGCGACTCAACGAAAGCATTGTACAAGGCATCGACAATATCGAACCACCGCGACTTGCCGCTCTTGCCCATGTCGCGGGTAAAAGCAGTCTGGGCATCAAGCCTGGCAACAACGCCGTCCATCAGCTGGGTCCACGGACCGATCCACGTCTGCAGCTCACCCTTGTACGCCTGGATCTCATCCGCAGACATGCTCTCTGTCTTCGGACCCGGCGCATACAGAATCTGCGCCGTCCCCGACAGCAGCGCATAATCGACGAACAGCCGGTACCACCTGCTGTCGCGGCCGAGGAGCTTCAGCGCAAAGAACACCTTCGACTGCCCTGCATCCAGACGGATATTGTGCTCGCTTCCGTCCTGCAGCGCACACACGACGACCTTGCCATCGAGCTTCTTTGCAATGTCAACAACATCCATGACAAGCTGCGGCGGCAACGCAAGAATGCGCACAAGCACGCCGGCCCGCTGGCGAAACGACGTGGTCTGCGTCTTGAATGCATCCACCAGGAACGCTGCTGCTGCGTCGGTGATGCCATTCGGTGGCCGGTTCATCGGAACGATGCGCACATCCAGATCAACATGCATTATACTCGACGGGATGCTAAACAGCTCGCACGACAGCGCCATTATACCGGCGCTCATATCCTCGTCACCACCAACGTCATCGCCAGCCACTGCGTCTGCCCGCTCACTGCTATCGCCGCCGCCATCAACATCCATCGGCGCAGAGGAGTGCGCAGCTCGCTGGGACTCTTCATCCGACGCACTCACGCTATCAGCGTCATCGCCCTTCACAGTTGCCCGCATCAGAAACTCGCAGCGTACAGACTCCTTGGCGCCAGTGAACCCGACGATCATCACCCGTTTGGTCTCGGCGCTACTGGTGTTGCCATTGCTGTTGACCACAAGCTTCTCCTTCACGCCAAACAGCGGCTCCTTTGTTCTTGCCACAAGCGCCTGCTGCCCATCCACGGGCTGCCACTCGGAACCAGGAGCCGCCATGCTTTCGTCGATGATCTCCTGCGTCCGCGATATCGCCATCCCGAGCTGGTCCTGAACATGCACCGAACGCACCAGCCACTCCATAAGCGATCGCAGCACAACCACCAGCTGCAGCTTGGAGCACATCAGGGCCGACGGTGGCATAGGCACGAAAACCGGAGACTTCGACGAGCTCTGTTTCTGCGATATCTGCCGCACTCGGAACATCATTCGTTCGGCCCTTGTGGCCTCGGGTCGTAAGCGGAAAAGCCCGCGCTGCAAGAGCCTTATCCTCTCATGCTTGTCCAGCATAGAAGATGGCGAAGCACCACCTTTTCCGTTAGCATCGTCTGCCAAACTTTGCCACATATCCTCCCCGAGAATCGAAGACACGTGTCGCTCCAGCGCACCCCACTCGAACCTCATCTTGCGCGCCACGGCCTCCATCCACTCTGCAAAAAGCGGAATCGGCTCGGTGCCGGCTGTAACCAGCGGTGCAGGCGCCATTGCCGATCCGCGCCCATACACGGGGATAGTCTGCCTCGATAGCAGCTGTGCTGCACCAACAGCATCGCTGATCTGGAACATCTCGCTGCTGACCAGCCGCAGATCAACGACGTAGCGCGAGTTGAATACGAGACGAATGTTGTCGGCCGATGTGTACATGTGCATAATGTACAGTCCCTTGACGGATTTGAACGCATTTTCCAGCCCCTTCGACTGGGACATGATCTTTTGCAAGAAAATATACGACTTTTCGTCATCATTATCGTCTTTACCCTCATCAGCACCGGGGGAGCCCGTGGTTTCACTGCTTCCTTTGCCATGCTTCTCGAGTTTAGCTTCAACCTTATTCGCGCCCCCTTGGTCCACGCTATTATTGCCCGTCAGCAGGTTCCTAAGCTGGTACCGAATAAGCGTGTCGCGAGCGTCAAAGTGAAGCGAAGGAGACAACGAACGTATGTTGACTTGCGATGAGATTGCATCAATGATATAGTTGACCGGCATAAGGTGCAGGATCATCGAAAGTACTGGCAACGGACTGCCTGTCAGATTAAGTCTTGCCTGCAGCTCGTGTAGCCAGCGAGACAGACTGGTGGAAACCTCAAACCCAACAGACCGTGCAGGCCGCTTAGACTGGCTGTACCCGGCGCCTCCGCCATCTCCATGTTCGGTGTGTGCAAAGTCCAAATCGGAAACATCCTGATCCTGGCGACTTGTGTGCGTGGCTGCCCAGGGCCACGTCGATGCAATACGCAGAATCTTGTTGGTCTTCGGATCAACGTTAGCAAGTGTCAGATGGAAAGAAAGATCGTTTCCTCCAGAATCAACGTACCCGGGCGGATACATCGATCTGTCGGAATCCTCGTTGGCAAACGGATACGGCACACGGCAGGATATCGACAGGAACCACGAGCTTATGCACTGGATGACGATCTCCGTCGATTGGTGGCCGCGCCACGACCCAAGCATATTGGCAACGGCACCTGTGTACGGCCCAGAGTTGAATGGATAGTATGCAGTGGTTGTGGCAATCACCCGTCGCATTGGCGGCTGCTCCCACGAGTACATGTTCCGCGCAATGTGTGTCATCAGATGATGCTCAGACCAATCTCTAATAAGACACTGCACCGCCCGACTCATCTGCTTGTACACCAGCACGACCTTGCTATACCCGCCCTTGTTTCGGAACGGACCGCGCTTGCTGCCACCGCCACCAACCTTGCGCCCGCTGTTGCTGCTGTCTGTTTCAGAAAGATGGTACCCGCCATCCGATGCCGCATGGGTGCCAAAGTACACCGCGTCAGAGTACGCCCGGGCAACGGGATCCGGAAGATTGTCCAGCGCAATCGGAATCGACGCAATGACCTGGCATGGAACCACATGGCGCCCAATAAGTGACTGTCTGGTAGCGTGCACACCCGACGAGGATCCATCGCCATTAGAGTCAGCATGATTCAGGGCCACAGAGTTTGACAATGACGCATACGTCGCACGCGGCCGCTCGGCAAAGGACGATACTTTGCCAGCAACCTTTGCAAGCGCTGCCTGGCGATGCTGGTCAACGCGGGTGGACGAGGACAGATCAGCTCGCAGCGACGGATCCAGCTCATCCGACGCTATTCGGATCGAGATCATGCGGCGTGCCTCGTCGGGGAGTACGCCCAGATTAGCCACGTTCCAGTTGATCGGCGATGCGCGCATCAGTGCAAAGACAGGAATGTACAGAACAGGAACCTGCTCATCCAGCTCATAGAGCCCCATCTTGTCCAGCCCAACCACAGACAGCTCCTTGGACACTGCCGCACGATGTCCATGAGGCGAGGTAGAGAACGACGGCAGTCGGAAGCTGTATGGTATCTTCCATCGCGTAAGCTGTGTTTGCAAGAGGCGCAGAGCAAGACGTGCTCTGCATGCGGAGGCAAGCGCATTGAGATAGTCCAGAGTGATGCTTGTGCGTCCGGTTAACATTGCATCGACCTTTTCAGTGATCTCACGTTCGTCTGCCGAAAGATCAACGCCGGAGCCATCGGTGGAGCCAGCCACCTCTGCAGCAGCTCCGTTGTCGTCGGACCCATTCCCAGACCCGCTCTTCGGCTGCAAAGAAGCACTAGCAGCACCAGCACCAGCACCAGCAGTAAACATGCTCGAGTCAAGTCCCTTCTCCGCAAGGAGTCTGCGTGCCACCGAGTAGAAAAGACGGTCCACCTGGAGCGAGATAATCTGGCCAACAACAAACATAAGCCGATCCGTGGGATGAGGATTCAGAAGCACCAGACGGAACCGCAGCCTATCTGTCATAGCTACCATAATGTACCACTCACCTTTCCCCTGAGAACCGGTACCCACATGCTCTTCAACTCCATCGGTTCCCTCGACCATGTAGAACCGAATCCGACCCAACGGATTCTCAACACCAGCAACCTCACGCACAAGTGCATCTGCCTCTTGCTGCGATACGCGCAAGGAGAAATTAGTAGCCATGTTTGGCGGCAACGACGACGAACCACCAACCCCTGGCACACCCGACCACGACCCCATAACCGTTGATCCAGCGGAGCCTGCAAGATCAAAATGCTTGCCCATACCAGAATGCACAACAAATCCAGGCAGATTCGGGAATCCGGTCGACTGCACACTCTGCGCACGCAGTCCAAGCGACCGGAATGACAGACAGTCCAAATCAACAAGCGCCAGACTAGACCGCATGTCAACCAAAAGCTCCGCCAGCCGCCATGGCGTGCGATTAAGCTGCTCCGCCAGCTGTCCAACCATCGATTCGCTAAGAGCAGTGCTGGGCGCAACAACCTCCGACGCACGCACAACAAGTCGGCCGGTAAAAGTATCGACTGTAATATCCACAGCTCCCTCCGTTTCTCTGTACCACGCACGCAGACGAGGAATGGATGTGCCCAGACTGGCTTCCTCTCTCGTCAACTCGCACGTCTTCATCGTTGCTCCCGACGCCGTCACAAAATGCAGATCAACCGCATCCTTGCTGAATAGCTTGGACGCTGACATGGACGCATGCAGCGACTCCAGTATGGTGCAAGCATGGCGCCAAGTGACCTGTCGAAGCAGTCTTTCAACGTTGACTTGCTCTGGATCAACAACAAGCGAAAAGCCGTCAGAATCCGCTGAAAACTCATGACTGCCATCCTCATCGTTGCTACCACTCTCTGCTAGCTCGCTTGCCTGCGACACGGTGCGCGACCAAACCCTGGGAGACACGAGTCCTGAATACGCAGACCAGGTAACGCATAGCCCCAGCTTTGGTATCAAGTTCCGTCGATCCCGCTCGATGCGCACAAAATCGCCACTCTCTGGGCTGTCAGTGTAAACAAGCGACGTCTCCAATGCTGCTGGGCCATCAGAGGCCGATGCGTGGATCGGACGAGGAACAGCAAGCGGCACCAAGCGGAACACAATAGAGTCGGATCTAACACCAACAACACCACCATGTGTATTCGCAGAACCAGAATATGCAGCGGATGCGGCACGAGGCGATGTCCAGTATTTTAGTATGAGCACTGATCGGTTGGCACTCATCTCAACCTGCAACAGGTTCTCCCACCGCGTCCGACGCAAGACGGAAGACTGCTTGAAAATCGACTCGAGTAGCACGGTGAGACATTGCTGGTGCAGGAAATCATACAGCTGCGCAAGCTGGGGAGGCTGGGCATCCGATATCCTTTCGCCAGCACCGTTGGGCGTCCCACTATCCTGCGACTCGGCAGCAAGCGTCTTCTCGTGTGCCGTGCTGGCCTCAATTAGCATGCTCTGGGCTCTGTCCAAAATCTGCCATGTGTTTACGGTAATCTGCTGCTCGGATGAAAGTGACTTGTCGCCGCCAACCAACACCTGCACGCTGACAATATGCCAGGGAATAGTGTTCTCGTATTGCAGAAGCGTAAGCGTTGCCTTGAACTCCTTGGCCACCGTAAACACTATGCGACCATTTGCAATCTTGTACCGCCGCATCGCAGGCGGGATAGGTTCGCCACGTAGGATCCTGCTACGAATGATATCGTCAATGGCACGCAGAGTGTCGCGGATCTGCCTTTTGGACAGCTTTTGCGGCGGAACAGACTGCTTGACAGCAAGAGGAAGCCGCAGATAGGTGCCTGTGGTAAGCACATCAACAGCATTGGAGACATCGTAGTTCCTCATACGGACGCTGGGCATCGACATGAAGATGTGCATGATCGCATCAACTGAGAACTCGAAAAACTTGTTTTGCGAGTCAAGATAGGCAATGACATTTTGGCACTTTTGAATCTGCGGCGCATTCTTTGCCCAGCGAACAAGCACAAGAAGCTTTGTGAGGAGATCTGACACGTGTTCCGTGTATCTGAGAATGTCGTTGCGCCGGTCAGCTTCGTGCCGACTGGGAAGCGTGTCAACAAGCGTCACGAGCTCGGTGTACGCGTAAGTAACCAGCCGCCCAATTATCACGCTCAGCGGAATCATCTGCACATCGACCTGCGGTATATCGTCTGCTTCTGACTGGATATCGCCTGAATCGCTCACGCTATCGCCGTTACTGCCGCCTTTATCTCCGCCAGAGCCGTTAGTCTGGCCATTGACACTGCCGCTGTTGTTGCTATTGCTATTGCTGATGTGGTTGTTTCCTCCGGGCCCACCACCGCTTGTATTGTTCAGCATCGGAAAGCGCTGGTCGTTCTCTATGCTGCTGCTGTCTGCGCGGATACTTTGGCCATGGAACGAGTTTCGGCTTTGGTTTTCTTCTGGCTCCATGCTAGTGTCTGCCTGCACTGGCGTGCCGGGGACCAGCGTGCGTCCAGCACTGTCTGATGTGGAAGACGAGTGCAATGGAACGCGCTGCATCGCTGTCCACATCCGTCGCTAGTAAAGTGCTCAAAAATGAAGAGAAAAGAGTGCTCTTGCCTACGGGCTCGGGTATATATGATATTGTGGATATAGACAATGGTGGCAGTGCTGTTGATTTTTATCTGGTAGAAAAAAAGCGCCTTCCTGGCCCAGAATTGCGCTTTGTATGTGGGCTGCCTTTTTTTCTTTTGCTAGCGCGATAAAGCGCTTCCCAATATTGAATGAGAAAAAAGTACGCGCTTTTCAAATGAATGCAAAAATATAGATAGAGTATGGAAATAAACTTGGTAATATGTGAGGAGAAAGACAGCAAGTAAATTAATTGGCTTTCACATTGAACAAATCTCCCTTTAGCAAATGAAAGCTATTAAATAGGAAATTTGAATTATTAATGAAAAAGGCAAATATAAAGAGTTGGTTAGCACCAAAACATTACATTTTCCACTTTTTATTTTTTTTGCAGACATTTCAGGACATTATTATTTATTATGCTTCCTGCTGCTCATTGCGACGCGTGATTGGCTGGCCTGCTCTGAGCCTCAATGGGCCACGCTTTTTTTAACTTGCGACAAGGTTTTTGTAAATTTGTGTTTTGGCCAGAATAAATTTTTTATACCCTTTCTTTATCTGTAGAATTTAAATCAATATTTAGTTTTTTGTAAAGGTGTATTCATAATGAGCTTCGATACGGACGGCGCTCGCGGTCGTGGTAGTAGTAGTAACAGTATTAGTAGTGGCAATAGTAACGACAGCAAAGGCAAGCACTTGGACGTAGCAGAATCGAAGGAAAAGCGCACCAGCACACAGCTAGACGGTGACAACGCTAGAAAGACAGCGAAGACAAGAGACGAGGATGGCCTACCACAGGGAAACGTAGCAGTCAGGATGAACCAGGATTACTTGGATCCAAAATTTATTGACAGCTTCTATAAGGCGTTCACATGCAAGGCTGTAGCATCGGAGGAAGACTGTCAGCCGGAGACGGTGTCGATTCCAACAGAGAGCGGAGAAGGAATCGTGGTTGTCAGCCCATTTCACACAGGGAGATTATATAATATTCTGCCAAAGGACTTTCTGTATGGGCTGCGAAAGGAACTTGGCGCACTGAACTGGCACGAGCGTCTAAATGATCTATACTGGTTCTACCAGACGGACGATCTTGCACTCAATGGGAACACACACATAAAAGCGCTGCGCGACTACCTGGCAGGCGAAGAGTTTGTCAGCTTCATGGAAAGGATCACTGGGATTGGGCTTACTCGAGGGTATCTTGATCTTGCAGCCCAGAGATACAAGAAGGGAAACCATCTCCTCTGCCACGATGACGACGTGCAACGCGGAAAGCTGACCCGGAAGATTGCCTATATTATTTATCTTGTTGACGAAGACTGGACCACGGAGGATGGAGGCTCATTGGGTTTGTTCAAGAGCGACTCTGATATGTGTCCCACGCGTGTTGTTGCCAGAATCGTCCCCAAGTTCAACTCGATCGGATTCTTCCTCACTGGCCATGCGTCGTACCACACGGTTGAGGAAGTCACAGTCAACAGTCGGGATCGTGAGAGATGGTCCGTGACAGGGTGGTTCTATGGCCCCGCCACGCCAGAGTCTACTGAGCCTAGTGATACTGATGCCGGCGTTTTGTCATTGCAAGACTCTGTACTGCCTCGGATGTTTGAGTTTGCGGATTCGGATGGCATCGTTTCTGAGCTGCATGATGAGGACTACGCAGAGCTGAAAAAGTGGATCAATGCGGACTATGCAGGTGCAAGGGTTGTGGACCGCATCCAGGAAGCGTTTCTGAACGAGAGCAGCGTGGAGCTTCGCGATTTCCTACGCCCGGACATTTTTGACAGATGTGTGGCCGAGATGAACCACGGATTCTGGTCAGACGCCGCATTGCTGGGTCCTGCGCATGTCTCAAAGTACCTTCGGGCCAACGTGGATAGTGGTAACGCTGCAACACTCTATGAACTGCTGGCTTTCCTCCGGTCGCCGGTGTTTGCTCGCTTCTTGTCTGGCGTGACCTCGCTTAGGTTTTCGAGCATGTCCCAAGAAGCACGTCAGTTCAAGCATGGCCACTACACGCTTGTTCACGACCAGGTTGTAGAGCCCTTTGGAGTGGATGTGACGCTGTCTCTTATGCCTCGTCCGGAAGAGAAGGCGCCCGATGTTCAGTGGGACGAGTCGTGGGGCGGATCCACTCATTACATTGCCGATAAGGATGAGCTGCTGCGGATCAGCCCCGAATCTAACTCACTTTCTCTGGTTCTGCGTGACGAGGGGACACTGCGCTTTGTGAAGTATGTGAACCATATGGCCAAGGCGGTTCGGCAAGACATTGCAATGGTTTTTGTAGAGTCGCCGGAAGAAGAGTGTGAAGATGACGATGCTGAAGGTTGAATAAATTTATTGTCGGTTTCCTTCCTTTTATGTCAATAAAGTAAGTGATTGTTTTTTACCTCTTACAACAGCCTGTGCTCAAGAGCTCGGCCCCTGTCGCCAGTCGAGTTATTTACAGAGCGCTCGAAGATGTTTTCCTTCATGTCAAATGAGCCATTTCTAGCATTGAGCCGACTCTCCGACGAGATCTTTGATACACTGCGAGGGGAGACTGTTGGGCCATGGTTCAAGTGGATGCGCGGAGTTACTGGTTTCCCAGTAAAGGGCTTGTATGGCGTGCGTCCTGACGATAGTCTTCGGTCCGCTATTGCACGCGACATAATGGGAGTGACGGCACCAGCATTGCTGACGCTTTCTGTGTCGTCCTGCTTGTGTAGTTTACGCCTGCGGTTCCGTGCAAACTCGCCGGCGCTGACAATCGCCTGCTGGCACCCTTGTCTATCGTTGGCAGTTCCATCTCCACTGCTCTTGTATTGTGTGTTCTTTGCAGCTAGCACATCCAGCGGCATTGGTTCAGCGACATCCGTTGATGCTAGCGATTCTGTGTTCGAATAGGAGTCCGCCTTACGCTTTCTAGGAGTTACGTTCGTCAGCCCTACAGCGGATTCCAGCTCCAAGATCCTAATTCGCAGCCGTTCATTGGCCTGCCTTTCGTTTTCCAAACTCTGTTCAGCGCAGACCAGGCTCTCCTTGGCAGTCTTTGCCTCGCTTCTTGCCTCGACAAGCTGAGCGTCCCAATGGCGTCGATGGTCGGCTAGAATATCAATTGGCTCAACGGGCCCAGCAAGCTTACGTAGCGCATCCCCAAGCCTGGCTTCAAGGGCCCGATTTGTGCTGAGAAGCAGACGCTCCCGGCTCTGCATTCTCAGCAGCTGGTCCCGAACATCCGCGTGCATTCTGTCTGCTTTGTCCTGGCATTGTTTATACTCCCGCGGGTTTCTTTCTGGTGCATCAAACGTATCCTTCTGTACATCAACAACCGATGACTGCTGCTCTTCGAGACGTTTAATATTCGATTCCAATGAAGCGCACTTGCCAGCAAGATCGTCTCTCTCACGCTCGGCTGCAGTAAGCATACTCGTGGTCATCTGGAGCTCCTGATCCTTTGCAGATAACCTGCGATTCAGCTCCTTAACTTGCTCTTCAAGCTCGTCTATGTTTTGCTGATACTCGCAGCTGTCCCTCTCTAGAGAACTCAGACGCTTGGAAAGGCCATTTCTTTCCGCGTCTATTTGGTAAAGCTCCGTGCTTAGCCTTACAAGCTGGGCTTTAAGTTTGTCTTGCTGAGCAGAAGCCTCTGTCCGGACATTCGCAATCTCCTTTTCCAGATCTACACTCTGCACCAAGTTTTTGCCACAAGAAAGTGTGCTAGTATCCACCTCATCCGTATCGTATTTATCAATATGATCCGCGCGGTTGGAATCAAGCGCAGTGGCCGCTACTTCGTCACAAATAGCATAGATTTCGTTGGCAAGCGCGTTTGATCTGTCAAGACTTTCGTTAATAGCCCTGGACATTTCGTCAAGAGGCGGTAACGGCTGTGGCGCTGGTTGCTCATAATACGTTTGGTCTTTTAGAGATTGATTGGTCTCCTCTGGTTTATCGGCCGCATCTTCAGCCTTTTGATCCGTCAATCCAGCTAAAAATAAAGCTGCATTGGCAGCATAAGGTTCAACACTGCCAGCTCTTTGGTGTACGTTGTCAGAGTATTCCTGTGAGTCGCTTGTGCTGCTAACATCATCGTACTCGCCGTCATCTTCACTTTCGGAAGATGCTATGCTGATTGGAATGTCGTCGTCTACATCCATGGACTGGTGCTCGTCGGAACTCCAATTCTGCGTAGCCTTAAGCCAAGCGCCCTGAACATCCACCATCCCGCATTTGTAATCTTCCTCCACTTGCTGCTGCAACACTTCATTCTCTATTTCACCTCCTTCCCCGTGATACTGGTTAAAGCTGCTGTAGCTGCACACGGCTGTGCTGTTAATACTACTGTCGTCCTCTAGCACCGCGTGGAGCTGCATCCACTGGTCAAAATCCACTTGCGAAAGGGTAAGCCGTTCAGGACGGCTTGGAGTTTGTGTGAATTCCTGCGTCATGCTTTGTTCGTCGTTGTAATCGTATTCGCTGGCGTTTTTGATGCCTGCATCACCGTCATTGTACTCATACTCATCGTCCTGGTCTTCATTTTCGGTAAAAAGGTTTTGCTTTGCTGATTGCTCCTGCTGGAGTACCTGAATGGCCTGGTTGATTGCAATTGTCATGGGCGCTAAGCTCTGATCGTCATTCTCCTGGCCGCTGTAACAGCTCGCGTCATCAGACTGGCCAGCAGAACTCATACTTTCTTAGGTGTGGAATTGATGGATACTAAAATATGAACGCCCTAATTTTTACGCTAAGAAATGTAACCAAAAAGTATGCGGGTTTTAACAGGGAAAGAAAAATTGTAAACAACAGGGGGCTAAGGAAGAGAAGATCAGGAAGGAGGGTAGGATAAAACTAAACAAAGAACACTGCGATTGTATTCAGCAGCCCTTGTAAACCGGTTTGCGTTTTTCCTTGAACGCGCGCAGCCCCTCCATTCTGTCTTGCGTAGGAATCACTTGCGCGTAGCAAAGCTGCTCAATGTCCAGACCTGTTGCTGGATCTACAGCGCTTGCATGATCAATGGATCTTTTAGCCATGCGCACTGCAATGGGACCGTTGGGCAGGATCTCGCGAGCCCACTCAAGAGCACGCTGGTACCCAAGACTATGGTCGCCCGTATCCTTGTCATCCATGCATTCGCTTGCCTCCACCACGTCATTGACAATGCCCATGGATAGAGCTGGGAACGGGCCCAGGCGTCGCGCCGTAAACACCAGCGCCTTTGTACGTGACGCGCCAATAAGCCGTGTCAGACGGAGTGTACCGCCCGCGCCTGGTATTATAGCCAGCGACGTTTCTGGAAGCCCTAAAAGAGCCCTAGGCCCGGCCACGCGCAAGTCGCAGCACAGCGACAGCTCAAACCCGCCGCCAAGAGCTGCCCCATCAAGTGCGGCTATGGTTGGCTGTGGCAGCGACTCGAGCTCCTTGAACGCCATCTTCACACTGTATAAGAACTGCTCAACCTCGGTCGGCGTCATTGTAGCACGCTCCTTGAGATCTGCTCCAGCACAAAAGACCCCCGGAACCGAGCTCTGCACAATGACTACTCGCGCATGCTGGTCGCTTCTTATTTCGTCCAGCGCGCTGCGGAACTGTGCAACTAGACTCCGCGACAGCGCATTCTTTGCTTTAGGTCGATCTAGCGCTAGCGTTATTATTCCGGCGTCTGCTCCCGAGTGCCGCAATACTTTGACTTCTTTTACCAAAGGATCTGTTGAAACAAACCTACAGAGACGCTTTATTGGACCAGCACTATTGCTTCTGAATCCGTTCAGAGCAGTACGCAGTACCAGACGTGAAAGACAAGTGTTGGACATGATGTTTTGAAAGTAAAAATTGTTACGGGTATAAAGCACATAGAAACTAGTGTCTGCAAGATCTAGTGGAAGAAAGAAGAAATCTTTCTCTTGTTTTGCAGGCAAGATCCATTTTTCCTTCCGCTGATAATTTTCCCACGATTTTTTAATAAACAAATATTCCTCTTTCGTAAAGAGGTCACGCGTGTAAATAATTCTCAGCGACTATTTAAAATCTCCGTGGTTTGTTTTCATTTATCTTCAACAATCTCAAGCTGACCATGGCAAATGGCCGTTGTCATTTCTGGAAATATGGATATTCAAAATAGGATGTTTATAAAAGAAATCTGAGCCGAATGAACAAACCGATGTTCTTTTCATATCGATAATGCTCTTATTTATTCGTAAATGCTCTAGGTACGCTATATTCTTATTCCTGCAGCCGTGTACTTTACTTTTTTGAAGCACCATTGG
>JANBTT010000163.1:0-31081 GCA_027578915.1 Coemansia sp. RSA 1200 | reverse complement strand
CACGCTCTAACGCCTTTTTTAACTTTGTATGGAGTACAGAATTCTGTAGCTCTACACTCTCGCCGTCTGCTGTGGGCTGACTCGGGGTTTTTATTTCGGGAACTAGCACAAATTAAATCTATTACTAATCAAACCATACTGTGAGCAGGCAAAGTCAACAGCACTTTAGCTTTGTGACGTGGTTGTTGTCATCGAGGTACACCGACAGCCGGTAGTGATGCCTGTGGTTATACTCGTCCTGCTCATCCGAGTGAACAAGCCGGTAGGGTGTAGGCAGGTTCTGTTCCAGAAAATACCTTTTTCGTGGGATCTGTTCATCTCTCGTGTTAAAGATCCCGTTCTCGTGCAAGTACTTGTTCATCAGCCGTGGCGCCCAGTAGAACCTCCGGCATTCGTCATGGTAGACCTGGCCCTTTGTGCTCATGCCACATAGTCCTACCAGCATAGCCGCAAGAAAAGCTGCTAATGCTGCCCGCAGCGAAAGAAGGCTTTGGCCTATCATCTTCTTGTCCGTTGTCTGTGCTTGCCAGTCGGTATGTATAATAAAAAAGATTATTGCTTAGTAGTGTTGGCTATTGACGAGTTTAAACAAACAAGCAAACAAACAAGTAAAACTGATGTGAAAAGAGTACGATATGCGGAAGCCTCCCTCCACACATACCCACACAATTATTATGATGGTAATATATAGTTGTTGAAATCGGCGCCTTGTGTATATTACTCCGCAATTCCCAAAAATAGCATGTTAAAGAGCACCGCAGTACTAAGGTACCTATATTTACGCACACATAATGTAGATTAGCAGGAAAATAAAATAAAATCGTTATCAATATTGCTCAAACATCCTTGTTCGCTTTTGGCTGTCTAAACAGGAAACCCGTGTTTACGATATACAGACACAAAATGATGTTTGTTTACGAAATATGCATCTGTATTGGTTGATGATATTATTAAAGAAACATGTAGAGCTCAAAAGCGGAGCCATGGCAGCCATCGGGCATTTCCCAGAATAACAAGAAAAGGGGAAGCGTGGCTGTATTATTATTCTTATTATCCTCTTAATATCTACTTTTCAAGCCTCTATCTTTGTTGTATGAGCGCAAACTAATATAACAATGGCGTTATCCATTGTACGTGTGTGTTTGTTTTTCTTTTTCTGCTTGTGTTTGTGTTTGTCTGCGCAGCCACATTAAATCGCGTCACCTGTGACTATTGTTGTCCAAGCAGCCATTGTTATCTGGTGTTCTGGGATAACCAACTCTGCCTTCATGACTATTTTATTCATGGCCAGAATATTGCTACACAAAATATCTAATACGAAAAGAGGGAGTTTGGGCTAATGAGCGTGTATTGTTTAATCTGGTAGCTACTACCACTGAACCAGAACCTGCTTCTAGGTATTTGGTATGTAACAACCAGACTCGATACGTCCCCTGTTTCTACTGCTGCCAGTCTATCACAATGAAGCCTCAGCATTTGTTATCCTGGTGCAATGTGTTTCGGTTTACTACTACAGGATGGTTCTCAGACAGCATGACCAGGATAATAGAAAGCACAAAGGATTCAACAAAAAAGTCCTAGCTCATTTCCAGCTACTTGAATGAATGCAGGCCAAGTTGTGCAGGAAAAAGGAAAAATTAAACAAACACTTGTAACAGTACCCTTCTTACACTCCAAAACACACAGACCGTCCGCGTCCCAATAGCCGCCATGAATATAAAAGACGAACATGGGTCGCCATGAAGCATTCGAAAAGATATAAACACAACGTTAATAGTAAACATCATCCACTCACCTCGCTCGAGCCTAGTATTTCCACTTATTCGTCAACTCGATTCATCGATAGTCATCTCGCCACGAGAACGCAGCAGTCTTCAACCACCTTCATTCACTCCGTACAAGTCTTATTACAATGCGCACCGTATCTGCCCTCATTGCTGCCGCCTCGGCCGTTGTTGCTCAGGAGATCGGGTTTTCCGGAGGAGCCAGCTTCTCTGATGGCACCAGCGCCATCTCCAACCCTAACGTCAACAACGGATGGCAGTCGGACTCCTCACTGATATCGAACGGCGGCACCAGCGCCTCTGCAGGCCCAACCACATTCAACGACGTTGTGGGCTCGTCATTCACCAACATCAACGCGAACACTGCAATCAAGGACAACCTCGTCAACAACCCTTCAGTCAGCCAGGTCAAGGGCAACGAGGGCTGGACCGCCAACGGCGACTCCAACGCTCTGGGTCCCGTCCAGAACCTCTTTGGCGGCTTCACCCGCCGCGGCGACGTGATCTTTGCCGACAACCACCACCAGGTGCAGTCGCAGCTCGTCAACGAGCAAGCGCTTCCAGCACACGTATTCAACCCGACATTTGTGCGCCCAGGCTTCGTTTCTCCCATCTACCGCCGTAGCGGTGACGTTGTCTTTGCTAACAACCATCATCAGCTGCAGTCGCAGGTTTCCAATGTGCAGACCGGCGTGCCTACCCAGATCCACCCTGGCTTCACTACGTCTGTCTTTGGCGTTCCTCAGTTTGTCGCTGGTCGCGTTATCAAGCGCGATGGTGATGTTGTGTTTGCCAACAGCCAGCACGATGCTGAGTTTGCCACTGCCAACTTTGTCAACGCCCCTGCCTTTGTGCCTCAGCTGACTTCCAACTGGGTTGTGCCTGTCTCCACCGTCGTCCGTCCTGGCGTCACTGTCAGGCCCGTTGTTGATGAGGTTGTTACTGGTGCTCCCGTTCTTGCTACCGCCAAGCAGAACAACCAGAAGACCACTATTGTGCAGAACCAGGCTTAAGAGTGCTTTATTCTCAGTCCCTGCTTATTGCTTGTTTGTGGTTTGCTAGCAGCTTCGGTCTCTAATCGCAAATCACCAACATTTTGTGAGCTAATTCAGGCTCGCAATAGTTATCCATCATCATTTTATAGCATGTTTATGACCATCAATCACACTTTTAAATAACGAACAACGCCATTTATTTACTTTTATTTTTGTGACGAATTTGTCTTCTTGCTTTTCTGTTCTGTTCTTGTTTGTTTGTTTATTTGCCTCTGTGAAAATTCTCTTTATTTTTGAATGCCCGTATAATGTCCGGGCAACGTCGTCGCGTCGAGGTTGTTCCTAGTGAGGATTTGGCGGACATTGCACTTAGTACACCCCAGATTTCCCAGTCCTCGCGTGCAATTGCCCCTCAATTGCAGCTTATCGAGTCTTCCAAGGCAACAGAACGCGCACGGGGTGTAGAGGAGTTGGCTGGTATCCTCCGCGATGACGCACATAATGGTGGGGCCATGGCCGCGTCGTTTACTCCCAGCGCATGGGAGCACATAATCACTTGGACCGTTCGTATAATCATCAAGGAAGCCCAGAGCTATGTCAACAAGTTTGGCGATGAGTGGCCTGATATCTCGTCAGGCGCAGAGCGGCTGTGCAGCAGGATCCAGACTCAGTACTCTGGCCATGTCCGACATATCTGGATTGCAGCAATGCCGTATCTCTCTGGAAAACCCACACGTTTTTTGATCAAACACATAACGGGATCCTTGGCACAAGATCCATGTCTGGGCCACGTGTTTTGTCTGGACTATGCTAAAGTTCTTGGTGCTTGGGCCGCTCATGAGCCACATGTGCGCAATTGCAAGGACAGCAGGGCTGATGAGATCGTTGATCTATGCATTCGCACTCTGTCAAAGTTTGGAAGCATGCCAGAGTCACAGGCTTCTGTCGAGTCATCGATTGGCCAATCCATTCTTCCCGGCGACCTGGAGTATGCTCAAGTGCTATCCGCCCTTGTCTTGGCTGCCAAGCCAGCCTATCTCAATACACTTTCCCAGAGAGTGATGGATTTTTGTGCTGAATACTTTCGGTTCCATGTTCGCGAGAGCGGATGCTCGGCTGTAATTCTCGATACAGTCAACTCGATTATGCTATCTCAACCGGAAAAATACATGGATTCCGGAATAGAACATTTAAAGGGCTTTCTTTCCAGCGGCCTGAGGCTATGGCAGACGCGGTCGGTTATCCTTAAGCATTCTGCACTGTATACCATTCGCATCACCACTCGGATACTTGCCCATGTATATACATCGACAAAAGACGCAGACATCCTTTCATTACTAAACCTGTCTCTCAAAACAATATCCACTGGATCGTGGGACAGATTCAAGTTTATGTGCTTGCCTCGCGAGCTGCTGAGCATCTGGCATCTTGTCGACAAGCCCAACGCCAGTTCAAATTCTCCTGACTGGCCTCGCTGGCTTATGCCAAGCAAAATCTTTTGCTTACATTCAGTGATAAATCCGCTTCAGTTGGCGTTCTTTGACACAGCCGCTTATTTGGTTTCCTTGATCTCTAGACTGTCTTTAAACCCGGATACAGAATCGACGGAGCATAGAAAGAAGCGGAGTCGTTCCATCTATGAACCTATATTGCGTTTGTTGGCAGTCATCGAATCGGATGATTTGCTGCCAAATGCTCGTGGTGCAGCCCAGATCCTGTGGTTTACTGTAAACGTTTACTCCGGTATTCTTGATGACATGTGTCTTGCTGAGCTACTTTACAACGTTCGATCTCTAGTCCAGAAGAGCAACATGCATCAACGTGGCGAGTTGGCAGAATGGGTATTAGGAATTTACAGGTCTCTTTCTGGTTGTGAAAGATTGAACTCCATTCAGGACGATCTGCTTGTTTCTTCTGCATCCGATGTGATTTGGAGCCATGGTATTGCTGGCGTTAGTGCTGGCCTGTACGGCACTGCTGGATTGCTGTTTGACATGCTTCACCGCTGTGATGGGTCATCGGATCTAGCTCATGATCTTTGCCGCCAAGCTTCAGATTCACTGACTAGTTGTCCGCACAGCCACCAGCCAGATGTTGTTCAGTTGCTAATGCTTGTCGTGCAGTACATTAGCCGTGGCGACCACAGCGTGGCTGAAACCCCGGCGGCCCTGCTTTGCGCACAGTTTATAACCCGGTTTTGCCAGCATGCTGCTGAGAACAAGTGGTCAATTGACCTTTTTGCATGTATATCCAAAGGAATGTTTGGGTTTTGTATCTCTTTATTACAGTCAGCTGGTAATGAGGCGAGTGATTCCCAGTGCTGTATTTCCTTGCCAGACCCTAGTTGGAACACAGAACTGCAGTTTACCCGCGTACTGCACGTTATTGCCGCCTTTTCAGACGATTTGGAGACGTGCAAGGAGTTTCTCGTTTATCACTCCTCAGCCCATCATCAAGGCACATACCAAGACTTATCCCCATCATGTATGAGCACGCACGACAGGTTCTCAAACCTTTCTCCTATTCAATGGCAGCTCGTCTTTAAGGAGTTGTTGAAGAGTATTGATAAGGGCATGGCAGTGGAGACAGAATACGGCACTGGTTTTGACGCCGCCATGCCGTATATTTCGCTTATTCTTTTCGAGATACACACACACGCCAAACAGCCACCATTCCTCGATCCTGTAACATCTATAAACAACAGTATCGGTTCAAACGACAGCTATGCTAAGATGGAAGCCATGTTTGCTCAGCGCCTGGGCTCCCTAGTAAGTAATGCAAAAGACATACCTAACATATGGCGATTGTTGTCGTTTATTTCCTCATGGATAGGGTTATATTCTTGCATTACAAATTTTGAGTCTCAGGCAGAGGTTCTATTTAATGCTCTCTTTGACAGTTCCAACTCTGACCTACTATGTGCACTGTCAGTTGGTGATCTGGCAGGCAGGTTAATCGGCGGTTCATGTAGTCGCTATTCTCAGATGGACATTCAAGCCTACAAGTCAGCTGAGAAGGGCCGGTCTACCATCAGTAGTAACCAAAGCAGCATAAATTACAATGAGTATCTTTCAACTCTAATGGAGTCTGTATCATTGCGCTTCGTTTGCCAGCCGTGGCGGTCCACAGCTTGTGCTATATCAGAAATTGTTGCTCACCAACCCCGCAGTGCCAAACAGTTGGCCAAGCACCTCGAAAGTGCAATTGCATGTTTAGGAGACACTGTGTTCCTGGTCTCGTGCGAACTTCTCACACATTGTGCTAATCTCTGTGCGCCAACATCGAAGAGCAAGCTTCTGGATCAACTGAAATCCCGCTTGTTGTCTTTTTTGGACAGTTATAATTACATTGGACATGCACCGACGCTATTCTGTGTCCTGCAGATGACACAAGTCATTTTGTGTGCTTCTACTGAAGGCGACAACATAGTAACCGACGAGAATATGCCTCGCTTTGTTGCGTGGATCTGCGAGGAGGCGAATGGCAATCTGCTGGATGCGCCTGTCGAAGTGTTCTTGGTGCGATCGCTACTTGGATCCTGGGCCAGAAAAGAAAACCCATCCCTGCTTCGGGCACTCTCGATATTGGACTTTTCTGCAAACGTCATTTTGGTAAGATGTGCTCAGAAGTCGCTTTCTTTTGCTGTCAGAATCACCGCAGAAGAGCAGCTGGCATCGCTTGGACTTGCGCTTCCATATCTACATTCAAACGCCAGAATAGTTTATCCAGAATCCCCAAAGTGCGATTCTGATGATACGCTTGTGCTTATGACTCGCGACCTTGGTCTTTCGATGTTGTCTATAGTCTCTGGAAGTGTGATACCAGGGGCGCTGACTATTTTGCTTCTGCAGATTCAGCCACAAAGTGGTTGCCCACACAGTGTTATTCGTCTCTGCCACAGACTGCTTCTTGCCATTGCCACTCTAGCTGGCTTCAATTCTACTGAGAAAATGATTGCGTGCTGTGCGTCAGACATCTTTAGCATTGAACCAGACCTTTTCCCGATCATACGTGATGCATTAGCCGTCCAAAAGGATGCTGGTACTTGGGACATGGTATGTGTCGAGCTTGCCGTGGAATGTATGATGCGTGGAGACTTGGAAAAGGCAAAGAGTGTGCTTCCACATATGCTAGATGGAAACGACGACTGTGTCAGCGATGAATGCGCGTGCACACTGCTCGCTCACTCTGTTGTTTTATCGATTACCGATCCAGAATTATATAACAGCGTACGCGAAACAATTCTTGTACCGTATGTCACAGACAGACGGATGGAGAAGTTTGCAAGAGACTCGCCAGAGGCTATTATCCTCCGCCTTCTTTGTCTTTATATGCCTAGCACTGATGTTTCTGCGGAGATGAACTCAACGCTAGTCTCTGTGGAAAGTAAGCATGGTCAGATGCACATTTCTCGAGGATTCGTGAAGGCGTACGATGTCAAGCTAAAAGAGAAAGCAATCGCAGTGCTCCCACAGACATTGGGTTTTCTCCCCCAGTGGAGCCGTCGCTACAGTGCTAGCCTGATCTGCGATGCTATTGATGCTGCTACGCTGGCTGGCGGTGGGACCAGCGCTCTGGAATTTATGAACAGTTCTCGTGCAGCATGGATAGTCGCACGCATTCATACATCACTTTCCTCTGCGCTCTATGACGACGAACGACTGCGTCTTGTTTGCTCGCTGTGTCTCTTGGTCAGGATCCTGCATTCTGACACGCTTAAAAATCCTCTTTTTCAGGCAATGATTTTTCGGACAGCTTTCGATTCGTGGCTTTTCATGCCTGGACGCACCGATGCGATATGCTGTCTTGTACTCTGTGTCATACTTGATAGCAGCTCTACGACGCCGCCTAATGAACCATTTGGCATTATCGGCACTGGTCTTATGGATGCCCTTGTTAAGCGTAAGTCACAAGGCTTCAACTTGGGTATTGACACCTTGTCGGTCACCACTCTTGCCTGTATGATAGAGGAGACAGGAAAGGCGACAGGTGCCAATATCCTTAGCAGCAGTCCCATGATATTTGTCGATACCGGTCTTGAGCCCCTATGCGACTGGAGCCGCTTGTCATCCATGGTCGTCACGAAAGGCACAGTTAGGGCCTTGGATGACAGAACAACACTTTTGCTTGCTGCGAAAACGGCAGTACATAGGTTGGAAATGGAGTACTGCTCCCTGACTTGCGCGGAGATTCTAGTAGAGTCAATTGAGCGGATTGTGAAACTGGCGCTCCCTCTGGACACGAAGACAAGTAGGTTTGGTCTTGCCAATCCAGACGATGGCGAAGGATCACGGATCAACCTTGCAACGCATATTGTTCATGACCTGCTTTCCATCCGCAAGGCCATTTTCAGGTATTTAGAACGCCATGATAACACTGTAGACGAAAGAAAGTATATATCAGCCATGCTTCTTCGCTCTCTTTCGCTGCTGACTATTTTCGAGAATGGCGATGAGGGTAATATTGGTGATCGCACTGACTCCATAGACATTATTTCAAAGGAAGGCAATGTTTTCTGGCATATCTGCAACATTGTAACACACTCTCGTAATCTTGACGCTGTTCTGGCTGCAATCGACGTTGCTTCAAAGCTAATAGGCGCTAAATTATCTGAATCCGATACAACTCAGTCTGATCTGACGTTGGAGTGGGCCAATGCAAGCCAGAAACAGATAATGCGCGATGTAGTTGCAATGCCCCGGATTTCACCTGTTCACAAGAGCTGTTCTGCTGCGTGGATCAAAGAGAGAACTACTGTTGAACTAGACACTACGCTACTCGAAGCACTTTGTTCGCCTAGCATAAACTCCGATGTCGCTCTTTCAGGGCTTGTGTGCGCCTTGGCTATGCACAGAAATGGCAGAAAATTCAAGTTAGCAACGCCTCTTATTCTTGCCGATTCGCATACTGCAAGCTGTCTGCTTCCCCACATTATTCACGAGGTGGTTCTAGAGGCGAATCAGACTGAGCGAGAAGAGATATCGTCGTTTCTTCTGGACTTTGCCTATAATTGGCATCTAAGAGCACCACGCATTGCACGGGAAACCATATTCAGAACGCTTGAAACGCGCCAGCTTTCGTCCCAATTTTCTGACATTCGCGATTTCTTTGTCATGCTTCCGCTCGCTCTTTTCGAGATGGCTGATTTGGCAGTGAAGCTTGACATGCCTAAGACTGCTGCGTTTCTACTCGAGTGCGACCTGACATGCACCAACACTGGGCGTCAACCAGTGCTCGCGGATATAAGCACTGAAGCCAAAGGGCTGTTACGGTCGGTTTACCACGGCCTTGGAAACCTGCCAGCAGCTCAACTGCTAGAGCCGGTCGGGTCGGTCTCGGAGATCATGCGAAGATGTCGAGATACGGGTGATTGGCGTACCTTGCTCCTCTACCAAGAAGCGGCATCTAGAGAGTCTGTTCGATCGTTTCAGAACGGCCTAGATCTACCACAAAGCACAGTGAACAAAAGTACGGAGCTTGATATCGGGGATACTCTGGTGCATCTAGGGCTACTTAATTCGATCCGTCCAGAACTGTCATGGGTTGGAGATGGTAACAAGGCATCTGATAGCAGCCAACGCACGGTAACCACTAGTGCTGCATTTGCTGCGTCGTGGAGGCTTTCCAAGTGGGACTTGCCTTCGTTGCCAATATCTCAACAGAACAACAGTACCAGATCGTCTCTATTCCTCACATCGACGAGTGGTGCGGAGGAGTCGCTATATAATATGTTTAAACTGCGCCAACGCTCGCAGTCTTTCGAAGCAAGGCTAGCTGCGCACAACTACATATCAAGCACACGCGCAATAACTGGTATAACCGTGGCATCTAACAACCTACACGAGTCGTGGTCTTACCGCACAGTAACCATGCTCCTCCCGCTGATTACTAGCTGCGGCCGTTTTGGACAGCTCGATGCCCATGAGTTTGTGCATGTCAGCCAGATTACAGAGTTCCTGATTTCCAGGAGCAGGGCAAGTATGAGTGCAAAAGCATTGGTGCCAGTATACTCGGCAAATCTTATCCTCCACGAGATTGCCATCTGCGATGCCGATGCACAAGAACAAAGCGGGCCGACTATTGAACGGTTATTTGGCCGCTACAAAGAAGCGGTGCATTCGGCCTGTGTTGTATCGCGGCAAACGGGTAACTGGCAGGCATCGATGAATAATATATTCCGTCTTCGTTTGCTGTCGCAAACAATCAAATATGACGACAGGATCTTGGAGCCAGAGCTTAGGCTATGGGAGGCAGAGACATTGTGGGATGCCGGAAACCGAAACATGGCTGTTGAGGTGCTCCAGTCGCATAAAAAGGCTATGGAGGATTTGCTCCAGCAGGCAAAAGCAGGACAGATTGAGCATAGCAGCACACATTCAGGGAAAACAGCAGCGAGTTCTTTGCCAGTGTGGACAGATGCGGAGATCGAGACAGCCACTATCTTGCTGTCAAAGATTATATTAACCGTGGGCGAGTGGTCTGATAAGCAGCGCAAGGAGCGGCCAGCGGTTCTATGGGAGGAATATTTCAACAAATCAGCACAGCTATTACAAGGCGTCAATTCGCCTACAGCATGGACTGGTCGCGCACTAAATGCTCTTGCGGAGTTTTCTGAGCGACAATGCGAGGAGCTTACCATATTGAGAGACAACGAGGCGTCTGGTGCAGTTCGCAAGCAAAAGTCAAGGGAGCTTGCAGCCTGCCAACAGCAGCTTAGTCGGGCAAGCAGTAGCACCGAAATGTCAAGATTCAAGGCAATCTTGCGACGTCTGGAGATCCAGGTAAATAACGATCAGAAGGAGCTTGCCGAGCTGCGGTCCAACATTGGCGGATTTTTGCGACTGGCAGTCTGGTCGTTTGTCAAGTGTCTTGAGTGCTGTCACACGTTTGACGACAGCGTCTACTCACTTGTGTCGCTGATAATGACCCACGCACGTGTGTCAGAATTGCACTCAGTGCTTTCCTCTGGGCTGCTGGACAGCGTCCCCAGCCACAAGCTTCTTCCGCTTGCGCATCAGCTGTGTGCACGTCTAGGCACCGAAGGTGATGCCTTCCACTCGACGCTAGCTCATCTTGTGCATCGAATGTCGGTTGACTATCCGTACCACATGCTATATCACTTGTTTGCTCTGAGAAACGCCAACCGCACATCGTCGTCAAATGAGGCGAGCAGGAATCTGAGGAGAACAAGCAGCTTTATGGCGCAGCAGTCTCCCGAGAGTGAGAAGATGGAGCAGCGTCGTAGCGAAGCAGCTACATCGATAATCGTGGGCATAACAGCAAACAACCCCGAGCTGGGCAGTATTGTTCGAGCAATTGAGGAGCTGTGCAACATGTACATCGAACTCGCGGTTACCCCGGTGCCCGAAAAGTATAGGAGCTCCAAGCTTGAAGGCAGGCTTATCGAGTTCAGCAGCAAGCTAAAGATCAAAAAGCTAGTCAAGAACCTTCCGCCCAACATTCCTGTTCTGACAGCAACCCCACGAGCCGAGACACCGCGCGACTACATGAGTGTGCCGTTCATTAGCACCATTGCGGATGGATACACGCTTGCTGGCGGGATTAATCTGCCAAAGATTACACGCGTGCTTGGCACCGACGGCAAACGCTACAAGCAGCTAGTCAAGGGCAAGGACGATATGCGACAGGATGCAATTATCGAGCAGCTATTCCACGTTATCAATCGGTGCATGAGTTCTGCGAAGAGAAAAGCACCTGGGCTGGCATCGTCATCAAACAGTATTCTGCGTGTCCGCACATACCAAGTGGTCCCGCTGACCAAGCGTTGTGGTGTCTTGCAATGGGTTGACAACACAATTCCCTTGGGCAACTGGTTCAGGGAAAAAGAAGAAAAGTACCGACCTTGCGCACCCCCAATGGCACAGCTGCGCAGTATGATTCACGATGTGCACAAAGACAAGGCAACAAGCGCACAGCAAAAGCTCGAGGTGTTTGAGAATGTGTGTAGGATAGCGCCACCTGTGTTCAGGTTCTTCTTCTATGAGAACTTTTATGACTCGCAGAGCTGGTTTGAGCACCGCGAGATGTACATCTGCTCCGCCGCAGTATCGTCGATAGCCGGATGGGTTCTCGGAATCGGCGACCGCCATTTGCAAAACATTCTGATGGACCGGTCAACAGCGGAGGTTGTGCACATAGACCTTGGGATTGCCTTTGACCTGGGAAAGCTGCTTCCTATTCCCGAACTTGTTCCGTTTAGACTGACCCGCGAAATGATTGATGGCATGGGGCTTTTGGGGCTTCAGGGAACATTCCAAAGCACCTGTCAGACAGTGCTGGAGGTCATGCGCATGAACTCGCGCGTAGTGATCACTATTCTCAATGTCCTCAAGGTCGACCCGCTCTACATGTGGTCGCTTATTCCGTTGCGGATAGACAAGATGAATCGCACTGCCGGAGTGTATGTAGACGAGCTTCGTGACGGCTCGCGGGTCAGCAGCACGCCCAGCGACATTGGAGAGCGCGATGTTGTGCTTGCGGAAGAGACAGATGCAGCGGCAGCCGAGGACGAAAACAAGGAGGCGTGGAGATCGATAATACACGTTGGCCAGCGCCTGGATGCTAGAATCAGTGCAGAGGGCCAAGTGAGCGAGCTTATTCAGCAAGCGACGGATCCTATGCTTCTTTCACGCATGTTTGAGGGCTGGAGCGCGTGGTACTAGAAACAGACGGGTCGATTTTGGTCCTTTGTTCGCAGACAGAACCACCGTTTGGAACTGGATCCTTAAAACCCAAACAGAACATGAGGAGACTCTTCTGGTCCGAAGGATACAAATCATCTTCGTTGGTGTAATTGCTTTAATTTAAATTATGCTTTATGCAAGTAAGAAAATGATAGAAGCACGCGGTGGTGTATTAGTCTCACCTCAAATGGTGTAGTTTTTTTAGTGTTTTTAGAATCGGCAGCAGTTGCCTTTGCCTAGTCAACACTCATGGTGCGACCAAACAATGCGCGCTTCACCCAGTCGGTGGCGACCGAAAGGCTGCTGCGAACGGAGGACAGTTCCCACAGACAGTACGACTTCCAGAACAGCGATGTGAGAGGGCCGCCAACAGTAATGTGCTTGTTGAAGAAAGGCAGCTCGGCAATCGCCTTTTCGCCTCCAATGTACGCCAGCGATCCGTTTGAAGAGTACACAAACGGCTTTACCGTTTGGTCGAGATGGACAAAGGCATCATCTGTAGAGCCGATGCCCTTGTCTTTTGCAAGCTTGTCGAGCGTCTTAGACAGCCACTTGCCCTGCTGCGAGGCAACCTGTGCAAGAGGCGCGTTTTTGGACACGGTACAGTCGCCTAGCGCCCAGATGTCTTTTGTTCCCTTGACACGTAGATAGTCGTCGATGATGAGCCCACGGCTGCTTGTCTGGACACCGGGCACCTTTGAACGCAGAGTGTGTGCAAACTGGCGGGCACTGATGCCGGCAGCCCATACAATGGTGCCATAGGGGATCTCGCTCTCGGTGCCGTCAGCGTCACTTACAACAAGCGACTTCTCCTTCACCTCCTTGACCTTTGTGTTTGTGCGCAAGGCGATGCCAGACTTTTTAAACATCACCTCTGTGTAAATCACAAGCTTCTTGTCAAAGGAGCTCAGGATATTGGGCAATGCCTCGACAAGCGTTATTTTTATCTGCTTGGAAAGCTCTGGGACCCACCTGCTCAGATCTTCAGTGATGAGATCGTGGAGCTCGCCAGCAAACTCGACACCAGTCGGTCCACCACCAACAACGACAATATTCAAGAGCCGGCTGCGTTCTTCGGCAGAGATGCTATCGAACGAAGCCTTTTCGATTGTGTCCTTGAGGCGACGACGGATTTTGCTGGCATCGCCCATCTCTTTGAGAAAGCATGCGTGCTTCTCGACTCCAGGCGTCCCAAACGTGTTGTATGTGCCGCCGACACCAACAATGAGGTAGTCGTACTTGATGTTTGCCGTAGCGTTTGCGTTGGTGCCCTCCACAAGATTGCTGTTGTACTCGATCTTCAGCTCCTTTTTGGCAACATCGATATCCTGGCATTCGGCCTCGTAGAACTTTATTTCCTTCCCACGACGCCCAGCAATGTGCCGGATGGGCTCCATAATGGAGCGGCTCTCAGTGGTGCCAACAGTGCAGCTCGGGAGAAGCGGCGTGAACAAAAAGTAGTTGCGCGGCGAAACCACGACAACGTTATAGTGCTTAGTGTCGATGTTCTTTAGGATCGTCGTTGTTCCCCAACCCGTCCCCAAAAGCACAAGCGTCTTCTTGCTGTCTTCATTACCGGCGCTAGATGCGCTGTCCTTTCCGATTGCGGCAATGGGGTCCTGGGGGCGTGAAACCGATACAGGCATTTGTGTGGAAGCCAGAGGAGAACTGGTGTCAGGGGTGACTGACGATGCATATCTCTGCTGGATTCTGTGTTGTGGTGTAGATGCGACTGGGATGTAAGCATGAGGCGCGACATTTCTGATCCTCCTGGGCTGGATCTTCATGACGAAGACGGGTGCGGTGGATCCGTGGACAAGCGAGCGGGACACGGGTGCCAAGGCGGTGGTTGTTAGCCTAGCGATCATTCTTGGGATACGTGGTGTAATGCGAGACGACGACTGTTTATAGAGAGCGTTGTTTGGTATTAGTGCATGGAAGATGTGAAAGAAAAGATACCATCATGCTTTTACATCGGAGAAAGATGTATATTTTTATACTTTCATATTTTTCGCATGAAACGAAACAAAACGAATATCACAACTAGTAAATTTGGTCATTTGGTTTCACAGCAGACTTCCACTCGGTGCCAGCGCAGCCAGTCACATCCACAAGACCCTTCCACAATGACGCTAATGCTCAACGTTCGCATTTGCTGGAAAAAAGGAATCTATTAACAATCCCAACGAGAATTGGAAAACGGCAACTCCCCTTTTCCAATACAGCACATAGAAATAGAAAAAGCGGTGATGATGAGGCATTAGAAATGCGCGCATTGTTATCTTTTTCATTTATTGCTAGGGTTTGCTTTTCTTTGCGGAACTAATCGGAATGGCATTTTTGAAGCAATATGGAGGGTTATTTTTGGGAGATTGATTACAAAGAAGGGGAAACCGGCTTACGGTGTCAAAGCCTGTGCTCCTGCGACCTCGGAAAAAAGCAAGGAAATTTTATGTTTGCTGAACTATGTTTGGCTTGGTTTACCGCAATCAAACGAAACGGATAAACCAAGTTGGCAGCCAAATTTGGACAAGTTACTTGTTGCATATTTCCCCCTTTTGTGTCTCCGTCAGAAAGTTTACCTGTGTGAGCAAGTAATATTTCTACCAAATTAAATGGATGTTTCGGATCAGGGCATATCGATGGCTGGCGCCTACTGCCACTGCTTGTAAGTTCAGAGCGTAGCAATTACGAGGCATGGGAAGTGGACGGCCAGATACCATGGATATAATATGACTCGGTGCCCAGGAAAAAAACAGGATGTGCTATGGAAATGCTTAACACCACTGTGGCATTAAAAAGATGAAAAATTGCCACATCATCAGAATGCAATCCAATTGTGCCCATCGCCATCTTATGCCATCCATACTCTGTTGGGTTCCAGAAACCAGAAATGTCTCACCAAGCAAAGAAGAGGAATGCGGTTGATTCTGGGTGCTGGGAATATGTTCATCCGTGGATCATCGATGTGCAGTCCAGCTACACAATCTTCAGGATCCAAGCAACCATTGCTCATTCTGACCGTGACTTCTTTTTTCCTGGCATTGTTTATTTCCGAGCAGGGTGGCGAAGGGGGTGGGAATTTTGCTTTGCCAGCGGTAATATTGACAAATGGCGCAAGTTCCGAAGCATAGCAAACTCTGCGCCTGTTTTATGTGCGCACATGTGTGCAGCGTTCCTTCCATATACTTTAGCTTTTCACCATGTCAAGGCGCTGATATTTTATTTGTAAAGAAAAGAGAGAGACTTTTTGTCGTGCTTTTTTGCGTCGTTTTGTTAATAGCCATTGCCGACCAGACCCGATGCAATGGAAGCGCTACTCCTGTTGTCTTGTATTTGTCCGCTCAGTCTATTGTTATTGCACGTTGGTAAACATTGCATTGCAACAACGAACCATTCTTTCTTTAAAACAAAAGTACTCTATATGTTGCTAAACAAAAGACGCGCACACAGATGGGGATTGTTATTTACTTTACTATCGATAATGACCTTGCCCGTCTAATACACCCTAGAAAATGCATTGCTCTTTGGTTTACCTTGGTGCCTTGGCCTCATTTGCCAATTTTAAGCAAGAGGCTGCAGACACTGTTGTTTATTGTCAGGTGCAAATTAGAGCATACAGGCTTATGGCAATGTTCTAGCCGAAAACGGGGTTATTCACCTCATTCTACACATCTGCTACCCTGCCCAATTGTCACAAAAAACAATCTAATGACTGGAATGTTTTGCAAAACCTTTAGTTGTTAGAGCTTGCTGTGGTGTTTATCAATTTTATTTTCCAGCCGCAAGATAATGCCAGTGTTTCTGTGTAGAAGATGCACAAGCCATCTTTGTTCTATATAAATCAACAAAAACATTATTTACACTGACAGCGCGATTGTCAAGGCAGTCCACAATGTTAATATGAACCCATATAGCTGAAACTGTTTAGTTGCGCCTCACGACGCAGCCTAGACAATTGTTTGTTCCCTGTCCTGTTTTGCTTTCTATTGGCTTGTTCTAATGTCATGATTTGCTAAATGATGTATGTCTTGGTTCACAAAAGATCCAAAGTAGTAGCAAAAGTAGTAAATGAGGGATAAAGAAAAGATACTCAATGACCAATGTTGGTTGTTTAGTTCAATTGAACCTATTCCTTTCCCCCTTATAACTCTAGCTCTAGGTCCGATTCAAGCGCATCTGGGGTGCAACGCTCTTACGCTACTCTTTACCGCCCGTCGCTTTATCCCTAATCTCTTTATTTCCGCTACTTGACAACCTCTCCAGCCGCTACCATCCTCTGCAAACGTCTCTCCTACTAACATATATATATAACGAACACACTGGTCTCTTTATAACGCATCTAGCGCGAATTACTCTATAGTCCCTTGTTACAGTTAAAGTATAGCGTATCTTCTAGTTGTTGAGGAAAATAGCCACATATTGCTAATTATCTGACATATATCTTTATCCGGGTTGGCAATGCGTCTTTCTCTTGCTGTTATTTTGGCAGCTGCCGTCATCTCAGTTGCCTCACATCCACTAGAACCACATGCAGGGCATAGTCACAGAAGTGTTCAGCATGTAGTTGGCCATCACAGGCGTCAAGGTCCACCACAGCCAGAGCCGCAACCAGCGCCGCAGCCAGAAAGCCAGCCTGGTAACCCACCTCAGCAGCCTCCCGAAAGAGCTCCTCGGCATCCTCCAGAGCATCATCATTCGCCGGGTGAGAACCGGTCTCCTTCCTCTTCACCACCACCACCACAGCAACCTCAGCAGATACCAAACCAACCCCCTCCCGCACAGCCTGTGAGTCAACCTCCATCTCAGGTACAACCTGGCAATGTGCACTTTGAGCATGTTGAGCATCCAGGTGGCAACCCGAACAATATTGAACGTGTAACACAGGATACCTTTAACGATCCCAAAAATGGAATCCACAACACCGTCGTTTCGCATGTGACCATGTCTAACAACAACATTCGTAGTAAACCAAACAACAAAATCGTTCAAGGGCAAAGAGGCGTTGTCAGCAATGGCAAGAACAACATCATGCTGGGCCATGGTCCCGACAACCAACATGGAGGTATAATCGCTGGCAATCCGGCAAACGTAGTATTTGTTCCCGCAAACACACAGCCGCCGCAGCCTGGGCCTCAGCACTAGCACAAATACCGCTAGGAATGTACGAGCTATTCTATTTCACTTATTCACGTAAAAAAATCTCCATAAATAAACGAGCGTTGTTTTTTCTCATATGTTACAAATGTGTTTTAATCCCGCTGGGTGGCAAGGGCTAGAGGCATTGAGGCCAACAACTTAAAATGCAGAGCATTTGCAGCCAGAGCAAAGATGCATGTGCTGATCGACGACCAGAAACGGCGCATGTTAGACGCGTGCATGGCTTTGTCCACAGTGCATTCGACCGGTCAGGCGTTCCAGCGGTTTGGCCAATAGAAAGCGGACCATATCGCCAAGGAGCACTGCTGCTAATGCAAACAGAAGCCGATTGACAGAACTGACCAATGTTCACAATACACACTCTAATTGATAGGTTTTCTCGTCTGCGCACACAGACTGTTCCTCCTGTTGTGAGCCTTTATTTGCTTTGTGTTATTGCACAACCCCATTTCTCGTTCACTGTCTTTGCGCGATGACATCTTTTTTCCCTCTAATCCTGGAAGATGAGGTGCAGCAGTAGAAAGACAGATGGCGAACAGAAAGAGAAGGTTGGCATGTAATCCTTAGAGCACTTGTTCTTTGCTCTCTCTATACTTTGGTAGTTTTTGCTTTATTATTATTATTATTGCTATTACTATTATACGAGGCCTGGTGTTTTTCTATCATTAGCAATCCCCCTGCACTCGCATTGACAAGGAGTAGCAGAGCATTGTAAAGGCGTAGCCTGTACTCTAGCTTTGAATCCAGCCGACTGCTTTCTTCTTGGGCAGTTGGTTGATACTTTGTCTTATATATTCCACTCTTCTATTTATCGCGTTTCGTTTCATCGCGTATCAATCTGGCCTTGTATCCTGTCTTTTGGCGACATTTCTGCTGCCACGGTCATACACAGCGCTTCGCGATTACTTGATATTGATTATCAGCCATACATTCAAGGCAGTCTCCATTGATAGCCCATTGATAAGACCGCCAGTACATTTACCAGATGAATCAGGGAAACCGTGCCAGACAAAACGATGAGCACAGCATCTCCGAATGGTATTCCGCCACAAGAGACAGTACAGGCACATCAATCATGACCGAAAACCCAAATATTGTGCCGTACCAATCATCCAACAACAGCCATCCACAGCGGCAAAGGGTAGAGATGAGAGTGCTAAATCCTCAGATAAGCCCAGTGCAGCAATATGGCAACCAGCGACAGCGTTTGCCCCCGCAAAGCAACACGCAGTGGCAGCAGCGGGATACAATTGATCCGGTTGCATTCTATGCCAACGGCACCGAGAGCGTTCTCTATTCCGCCCAGCCACGCGGTCGAAATCACCCAGGCTTTGCCCAAGAGCAGTATGACAACTATCCACCACACCAGAACTCATATCAGAATTCATATCAAAACACACAGCACAATGGGTATCAGACGTCAAATGGAATGCGGCCACGGAACGATTCAAGTGTGGTGGTCCTGGATAATCTCCCCGAGGGTGTGACCTCTGCAGCCAGAGACGAATCGTCAATCTACCAAACGCAAACATCACATACTAGCAACTCGACACAACCCATGGGCGTGACCTTTGGTGGCATACACTGTAAACCAAGCCGGCAAGATCTTTTGGCAGACTATGGCACGCACAACTCCAAGGAAGAAGCCTCTGTATTTGATCCGCATAGACCATCGTCGGCGTACAACCCACCAATGCAGCCTCAGGCATCTGCCACACAGTATTCAACAGCCTCGCAGCTGTCGCGCGATAAGTCTGTCAAAGACCGTTACAAACAGCGCAAGGTAGGCGGCGATTCGGGGATGGGTGAGTGCTGCGAGCCCTGCTGTGGTGGATGCATGCGCTGCTTTTGCTGCTCGTGCTGCACGTGCTGTTCTGCTTGCGGCTGCATCGGCCCACTGCTAGCATGGGGTCTTTTGATAGGGGTTATTGTTGGTATTGGCTTGGGCCTGTACTTCAACTGGGACAAGATCACAAATGCAGTCAAAAATATTGGCGACAACGCGAATCCAACAGAAACAGCCGCCGCAGCTGCTCCTGCTGCTAGAGATCTATTTCATTTGGCTAATGCGTCGGCTGGGTCCTTCACCGAAAAGCACATCCTACCGTCATTATTGTAGCAGTGTCCCAAATGTACGGTTGTACCACCTTTATGATACACTTTATCGATCTTTTTGGCGACTAATAGTATAAAATGAGAAGAAACAAAATGAAAAGAAATGACAAAAATCACACCCTCTCACAGAAAAAGCAAGAACTAACAGCCTAGTAATCCTTCCAGCCAACGATACCCAAGCGACCAATCTTCTTTTCAACGCTGACACGCATGTCATCCATGTACTGCTCCATTGCATTCAGGTAGGTCGGGCACGACGAGCCAATGATCCGCACCGCTAGAAGCGCTGCATTGTCAGAGTTGTTGATAGCGACAGTGGCAACCGGCACTCCGCGGGGCATCTGCACAATCGAGTGCAAAGAGTCGACGCCGTCCAGACAGCGGCCCTTCACAGGCACTCCAACCACAGGAAGCGGCGTAAGAGCAGCAACCATGCCTGGAAGATGGGCAGCACCGCCAGCGCCAGCAATGATTACTTTTAGACCTCGCTTGTGAGCAGAACGCGCATACTCGAACATGCGATCGGGAGTGCGATGGGCAGATACGATGGTGAGTTCAAACGGAACGCCAAACTTTTCGAGAATCTGAGCCGCAGGGCGCATCGTCGGAAGATCTGAATCCGAACCCATGATGATTCCAACGAGTGGTGCCATCTCTAGCACATCCTTCATTTCTAAACTGTCAACAGAGCCGTCAGTTGCCAATGGCTTGGCCAATTGATGTTCCAGACGGCTGCGCTCTTCGTCGGATGCGTTGGCTAGCTTACCGACAATGAGATCGGTGCGACGGCCCAACTGCAGCGCCGAATCTGCTACAACAGTAATGTGTCCCATTTTGCGACCAACTTTTGCCTCCGCCTTGCCATAGAGATGAATAGTTGCGCCGTGGACCTCGAGACTGGCAGTGCACGGGTCTAGAACGCTCTTGAATCCCTCAGACCCGCCAAGGACGTTGATCATTGCTGCAGCAGGGACTTTGAGTTCCGTATCTCCAATAGGCAGATCAAGCACAGCACGCAGGTGGTTCTCAAACTGCGATGTTCCGCACGCCTCAATGGTGTAGTGGCCAGAATTGTGCGGGCGTGGGGCAATCTCGTTGACCAGAACAGTCCGACCGTCTTCATGAAGAAACATTTCGACACCAAAGATGCCAGCGCTTCCTTCTGGAAGACACGATATTGTGTTGGTGGCAACATCCATAGCAAGCTCGCGGACTTGGCCATCAATCTGCGCAGGCGCAAAGACGAGCTCGCAGATGTTATCGCGCTGAACAGTCTCTACAACCGGATATGTGGCTACCTGCCCGCTGGGGCGACGAACAACCATGACCGCAAGCTCCTTCGAGAAGGGAACAAACTTTTCAGCATAGAGCATCTGTGCTCCTAGCCGTTGAAACCCTGCTTCCAAGTCGTCTTCTCCCTTTACAACATAATTGCCGCGTCCGTCGTATGCGCCAAGACGGCATTTTAGCACAAAAGGATACCCAAACTTTTTGCCTGCTGCCTTGGCCTCGTCAAGAGTGTCGCACTTTGTATACTCTGGAAGCAGTACGCCATGCTCGGCCAAATACACCTTCTGCAAGTACTTGTCTTGAATAAGGCGGACAGTGCTTGAGGACGGATACACCTTGGCCAGCCCTAGCTGTTCAACAACCTCAAGCTCGTCGCAGTTGACATGCTCGATCTCAACAGTCAGCACGTCGCACTCTTTCGCAAGCTGCTTAATTGCATCCGAAGACGTGAAGCGCTCGTCGATGTGTTGGATAAAGTTGCTTATCTGCTTGGCTGGCGACTTTTCTGTGGGATCGAGCACTCGCACGCTGATGTTCATGCGGTTGGCCGCCTCGATAAACATGCGGCCAAGCTGACCACCGCCCAGAATCCCTATTACACGGTTGTCCATTGTTTCTTCCCTCTATGTTTCGTATGTATGCTTCTTCTAGGAGGTGAGCAGACGCAGACTACAAAAGTATAATGTTTAGCAGAAAGAATGTAAGTGCAATCAAAAGGAAGAAGAACAACCCGATGAGCAAATAGCCGTCTTATTATTTCTAGAGGAAACGAATTCAGTAAAAGGCGCTAATTCAACATGTAATAAATAATAGGAAAAAGTTTCATCACTGATTTGCTCAAAAGAAAAAATCTGAAAAATCAAAACTTGATCCTGCTCTTCGTGCCCACAGCAATACAGATCAGCAAGTAATTGCGCAGCAGCATAAACGAAACGGGTCTCGACAGTGGTTACATTTGGATGCATAAAGTTACTCGAGTCACAGCTTACATGCATAAAATGAACTATGTGTTCATGCTGCATATTTTGCATTGGTTCAGCAACTCTGGTGTGTCTAGTGCCAGTGTTTTAGAACCCGAGTGTGTTGATTCTATCATTTCCAACCTGATTTACTTTGTTCTTTTTCTTTTTGACATTCTATATTATTTACTCTACTCTTGTTTTTCAATTCTATTTCCAACACCTTCAGAGTATATTTGAAAGACGCAAAAGAAATCCAGAGCTTTTGATATTTCTTTTTTACTTGGTCTTCATTTTCAGACACCCTTTTTCTTTACGGTCTGTGACAACGGTGTAGTTTGCAAATTCGACTAGGAGACATGGTAGTTACGTTTGCAATACATCCACATGTCCAATAAACCTATATCTCCACCGCTATTCTCATTAGTCAAATGCATTACATAAGAGCATTCCCTGCAATTTAATGGATGCAATAATATTTTATTCGGCCAAACGGCTGCAGTAGAAGATATCAGAGTAGGGGTCATTTTCATGGCTAGATCGTCCTTTGAAGACATTGGACGGGTCAACCACACCCCCATTGCCTACACAATTGTGGCAATATCAATACTGAGCATATATGTTATCTACGTGGTTACCACACATTCAGCGTTTATTTATCGCGCCTTGGTTCTGCGTGACAATGCGCTACTTGAGCGCTCAGTACCACTACTAACAACGCAAGTTGCCTTTGGACTTATTTTTACTACCAACGCACTGGTGCGCTTTATTATCCCAAATTATCCGTGCTTTATCGAGCTATGGCTTATGTCGCTTGGCTACTTGACCTGGTGCGCTGTATTTGTGCTATTCATGTTTCGCTATTATTTTATATTCAGATCGCACGAGAGAGTGGCAAAGGAGACTCGTGTCAATCCAGTAGCTCCAGAAAACCTGCTAACATATTTGGAACGGATAAGGGAAATGGCAAATAACGAATACTGGATAAACGATTCAAGTGGATATTTTCACCAGACTGTTGGGCAGGAGCGAAACACTGCACAGCCTGAAGAAAGAGAAGCGGTTGTGCCCATTAGATCTATTGCGTACCAGCTACCACCGGAGATTATATCTGGAATACCGCCAAATGGTAGTTTGATGCAAGGGCTAACTGCTGCATCTATAGACTCTGAGTCATCGACGCAAAACGGAATATCAAACAAATGGATATGTCGGGTTTACCAGTTTGGGAAAGCAAGATGGGATCAGCTTCCGTTTCTTGTCAAATATTATATTGTCGGTTTTGGAGTGCATTCTATTTTCATAGTCGTGTATCTGGCGCTCATAACATCCCTCTTCAAAAGCCTTAGTATCTCACACCTGCACTACAATTGCTTTTCTGCCAAATCGTTTATCCCACACATTGCATTTTCAGGGATATTCAACACTATAATTGGGCCAGCCTATGTGCTGATTATTTGGCGGTACAAGGACGCATACGGGATAAGGACATCCATGTGCGTTATACTTGCTGTGGGAACAGTGTTTTGGGCTGGGATTCTGGCATGGAGAATTTGCAAAAGGTTGCATGTTCGACATATATCGTCATCGTTTCCTTTCTGTGTTCAGATTTTGATAGCACACACTGCATTTGTCGTGATTCCGTTGATAAAGTCAATACGATACGCAAAACTAAAGAAAAGAGGTTTGGACTCTTTGGAGCATGCGCCGGATAACAGCAACTCTATTGTCAATTCATCAAGCGTTACAACACCTATGGAGTTAAGCAAGCACTCATTCTTTGAAACGATGCGTTCTCCTGAGGGCCACAACAAAATCGAGACATATGCACAGGCTTGTTTTTGTCCTGAACTTTTATCGTTTGTTGATGTCTACGTAGCGTTCAAGGGCTGCATGTTTGACGAGCTCAAGCAAGAGTACGCGGTGTGTGAGATAAAGCAGATTCAAGATAACCATACGCCCAGAAACATTTACAACCCACCAGAAATACATATTGTTAGCTCTAGCAACAACGACAACAACAACAGCAACAACAACACCTTTTCTTATACGCCAATGGAGGAGACAAATGCTGAAGAGAGCAATAATAGCACATGCCACTCAACTAGATGGGCAGACAGCAATGGAGAACCGGCGGCACCAATATCAACAACTGCTCAAAACACATGTTCTAATCGCATCTCCTGCAAGCTAATACACAGCGCACACCTTTTTACGCCATCAAATCGAGACTCTGCTACGAGTGGATCCAGAAAAAGCTTTTTTCTACATGTAGGAGGATCACACCAAACCACAGACACTCTAATTCTTGACGATGTCATCAAACAGTTGATTCAACGCATGGAATCTGGAATGACAGAAGCAATGGACCGTGCATTTCCCCTGGCAGGTATAACGGATGCAACGGTTGTTCCACATAACCTAAGACCACAACTTTCGTCAATAATCAGCACATTTGTGTTGCCCAACTCGGCTTTGGAAATCAACCTCACAGCGGAGATGATAACAGCGGCGCAGGGGTATATTGACGGCGCAGATATGAGTTTTGGAATGTTAGATGCCATCAAGAACCATGTAGTTGAGCTGTTGTACGCAAATGTTTATATTCGCTTGTACCAAGAAATAGAATGATTCTGTCTGTTAGTGTACGGACTTTAATTCATTGCCACATACATCCTTTTGTATAGCAAAATGCCAAAATGTAAAACATGAATAGATTAATAACAGATTCTATCTTTTTAGAGCGATGGCGGGCGTTGACTCAATGAAAATACCTTACCAATTGCTTTTGGTTGTAATGGAGTCAAAAAGTGAGATAATTAAAAGCGCCGCCTATGATATTTCGCTTGCGCTTTTGATTGTGTTTTAGTAAAGAATTACTATTGGAAAGAACATTTCATTAAAACTGCTGCTAAATGCCACAGATAACGAATGTCTTTATGGATTTCCTCCAATTCCAAGCCATGGATATATAAGCCGTTAAACACGTTTTTAAATACGTTAGATGAATGTAAAAATTCAGAACTAGTTCACCAGACCGCAATGGATTATTAGTCCTTTCCAATGTCATTAGTCATCAGTCATCTGTCGTTCATGTTTTCAGTTATCCAGCATGTGGAAAAATCCTTCTTTTTGTAATCAAATTACCATTACAGTGGAGGAGCTCATTGCACTAATTGATGCGGTTCTTTGGAGTTGCTAAAAACAAAAAAATGTAAACAAGCCAGATACATCATGGTTGTCTTTTTGTTTCGGGCAAAGCGGAAGAAAGTGGCGATCATTTACAGCAAAATGATGCAGAAAAAGAAAAGATAAACATATGAGTGCGTGGGCACGTTTTTTCTACATTTCCAAAACAACCAAATACAAAAAGGCATAAGCGTACGTCGGGCTGGAAACACATAAGTTATGTTGTCAGAAATAGACATTGCGTGGATTGTCCTCTGTGGCAATTCAGAAGCATGGATTGCTTTGCTTTGAGGTGGGGGAGGTGGCGGAAATGAAAACAAAAAACCTGTAGACTTCTTGTTGAGCGATCACGCTTGTTTACGCATTGGGGAGGGGGTAAAGGGTCAAAACTCAAAGCTACAGCTTGTACAAGAAAGGCAACTGTCGGTCCAACACACCTTCACAATATGTAAAAATGTTAGTAAAAGGATTAATTAGGCTGGATGACATGAAAGTAAGAGCGAGTTTTATTGCTTAAAAAGACTAAGAATTTTTGTATTAAAAGTATAAAAATAACCATATATGGACAGTGCAAACAATAATAAATCCCAAGATTGTGGTCTTTTTCTTTTAGCATTTGTAGAACCGGACCAAGCTGTGCATTGCTTCAATTGATATAGTGCATATAGGACCAGTCGTAGTGGCCATGGCTCTCTTCATGTGCTATCTTGGACGATTCCTCTTCAGATTCAAAGTCGCAGTCGTTGCAGTAAAAGACTGATCTTAAGTTTAGCCGACCAATAGGGTGAATTCCAAACATCGTGGAGTGAAACTGGCAGATACTGTGTTGTTTAGACTGGGAGTCCTGAGAAAATAACAACAATGGCGTGTTTAATTGTTTTGAAAGTGTAAGAGATGTGATTGCTGACTCTGCTGGTGTAAACTCTGTGTACTTGATTGACTGGAATGATAACGAGAATAGATGAAGGGGCCCAAAGTTGGTTGGTTGGTTGGTTTGCTGTGGCGAAGATATGAGAAATGGAGACGATGAGACGGAAAACACGGCTGCTTATATACTATCAGGTACGGCGCAAAGGATATACGAGAGAAGCACTTTACATTTTTGATGGCAGACAGGTGGAGTGCGTGCTTGAATGTTTGTGTGGTCAACTACAATCAAGATGCGTGGGCGAGTGAGGAACGACATGCAGAAAACAGGATTCTAGGTCTTGAGAAAAAAAGAGAAGGGCGAAGGAAAAGACTACAACCATCTAGAGGTGGAAACCTTTTTCCCCAAGCAAAAAAAGCCAATGGATAGAAGAGGGGTGTGGAAGCGACACACAGACACTGCCTCCCCCAATTCCACTTGGTAGGCGGAAAATGGCGAGGTTTGATGTGTTAGAAAGGAAGGGTGAATGAAGAGTAGAGCTTGCATAAGGTGTTTTATTTTGTAAACATGTGGCGGAAAGCAACGCTTTATGCAGCGCTACTGTTGTATTGTTGCTTTCTCACACTTGGAGCAGCAGACGAAAGAAACACAGGGCCTTGATTGATAAAAAGCGAATAGAGAATGCAAAAGCCAGGACAGCAGAGGGCGTAGAGAGGGATAAGCACCCCGCCGTTCTTCCACAAATGCCCCCATGCTCTAACTGCCCTATCCTCTTTTTTCTTGTGTTAAAGCAAGAATGCAATCTGAGTAAGCACTGTGCACAATGTTTGCGCACCTGCAGTGGCAGGATGCTTCAAGAGGAATACGCTCGGTATATGCTTGCTGACTGCGCTTGCAGGAGTGAAAATGATAAGCAAGACATAGCCAAATTGCAGGGATTGCTGAAAGAGTCGCTAGAGTCGAGAAGCAGAGTGTTGGTACGTAAACGACTGAGGGAGAGAATAGGGGCGGTTAAGCTGTGGGGATAGCGACATGTCGAGCATGCTCATAATTTAAGCATACGTTGCTGATGACCACATGAGCGATGAATTCCTTCTTTTGAGCTTGGAAAGAAACAGGAACAAAAGCAACCACCACACAACCACTGTAGCCATTAGCTACTATTCAAGCGTATGTGGAACACGGAAAAAGTTACCATTCATGCACTACATTCTTTGCGCAAACAATCGATTATTGCACCGTAATTGTCTGCCATTCTCTTCCAATATGTTATTGAGCTGCAAGTATTTTAGAAGCACAAGGAAAATGTTGTATTGGTCGTAATATTAAGCAAGCCAATTCCTCGGTTGAAAACTAAATATATACAATACGACATTGGGGGAGAGGTTTGGACAAATATATTGAGCGGAAGCCACACATGTTTGAGCAATATGGTAAAAAGTTAGCAATTGTTGTCGTGTACTCGGCGCTGTGATCGTACTATCTTTTATTTCTACCAGCATGGATACATGTTTTTAAAATAGAAAAAGCAAAACAATACCTCTACTTGTCAGCCTGCCCTTTTCTGAACATACAAGCCATACACCGCGTAGTCCGCCAACAACTTGTGTAGAAGCTAAATAACACACTACTTTTGTTTTCTCTCACTCTCTTTAAACACATCTATATATCCATCGTGCACAAAACGCACAATAGATGTGAATGGACGGAGATATGAGAAACCATGTATGTGTGCGCATGTGCGCGCATGATAGACAAACTTTTGCTTCAAGGATGTTTGGTTTTTGATATGCATCATTGTGAACTAGCTCTTATCTTTAGTGTCGCTTGATCATTGTCATAATGTAGGATATAAGTGAAATGTAGGGTCAGGATATTTGCATAACTGTTCAAATGCTTCTTGATACTTCTGACAGTATTCAATGTTAGATTTTTATTTTTAGAAGGATCAATAAATAAAAGCCTCTGTGCATGTAAACGCTTCTAGTTTTTTGCTGTTGTCCACAATAGGAAGATAAGAGGAAACCCGCTGTTTATGCATCCTCCACTCAATTACAGCGCCTTAACACGTTTTCTACATGGTATCAACATTATAAACATTCCTCACTTGCACGCATAACAGATTTCCTTTTGACAGAGATGTTTACAAAACCAGAGCAAATGCGCTCTCCATTCCTTTGCCCTTGCAGATATGCTACAGTCGCGTTAAGAAGAGCATGCTGTTTTGACCATGCTGTCAACCATGAGACTGCGCTTGCCAAGGAGAAGACAACTTGTGTGTCTCCAGCACAACACCCGTCTACTGCTAAAAGCACGGCTGATTTCTTTTATTTTCTTTCTAAAAAAGACATACAGGGCAAGAGTGATCGGCGCATCCCAGCCATGCATATGCTCTTTTTTAATGGCCGTCAGTTGTTTTGATTTCTGCGCCCACATCGTAAGCAACGCTTTCTTTGTTTACATTTACAACGGATGACCTAAAGTCCTTGAGAACACAGCATTCCGTTTTATTTTGCCTACGCCATGGCGTTTCTAGGGAAAAAGGCTAGAAAGCCTCCTTTTCGGACAAATCAAGGTCGGCAGAATCAATAAAAGAAAATATCCTTTCCACTCGCATTTCCCTCCACACACGTAATTGCACATGCAACATTCGTGAGCAGACAAGGCTCTTAGTTTAAAGCTCACAAGATAAAATGTGCATTTTTGATTTTCATTGTTACGATAATTTCAACAATGAAAATTAATTTGTACTCTGAAATTGTGAGAGGTAGTTTACTTTATCTTTCTTTATTACAAAATTATGTGTTGACAAGTGTTTTTGGAACTCCGAATCAAACGGTAGATGTAATAAATGTACTACTACACAAAAGCTGCTAAAGTTGTAGCACTCATCCTTTTTTTCTGATGATAGTTATGATATTTATTCTACAACACATGCGCAGTGGCGGAATCCCATCTTCAGACATAATTTCAAGCAGCAAGGCTGGCTTTTTGGTAGCTACACCTGCCATGTATGTTGTGTTCTTTATTCAACATGATATGCATTCAATTTCCTTCAGCATTGTGTATCAGCACGCGCAGTCATTGTCACGCAATCAATTAGCAGATGACCCATGCTGCAGAATCAAATGCTTCGTCAAAAGAAATACAAAAATCTTCTTTGCAGTACCTATCTTTCACAGATATTATCGAGAACAAGGAAGAACAAATGTTATGTCCTCGTATATCTTTCTTCCACCTCCAACATTGGCCATAAATATACAATGTACACACTTTTTATCTATTTTATTGTCTTTTTTATGTCTTTTGCTAGACTTTATGCGTCAACTCCATAAAAAGAAAAAATTGTCATATCGACTCCCGACTTATTTATATTGTCCTTTTTTGCTATTCTCGGACATAAATTCATGGCACTGTCTCTTCCCATTGTTCTTTTTTGCCGAACGCAATATAAAAGCCGTTCTTTGTTATTATCATTATTGCATGGCTGTCAATCATCATCGTCATCGTTGCTTTCAATGCTTGTACATTTATGATATTTGTTTTTTTGTCGCAAAGTGCTCTGTCCAACAACAATGCATTTTGAATTACATTAGACTACTTTACTTTATTCCAAGAATCATATGTTCTGAAACAATGCACTTTTACACGGGGCAAATTGAACCTCAAATAGTTATTTATGGGTATGCTCTTTGTCTTGCATTCACTTCTTTGCCAGCAGCTGGTGACGTCGCAAATCGGGATAGGCGCAACAGCATTGCATGCAGCACGTGGACCTCCCCTGCCAGCACCTATGTTTCGTCGCCAACCATGGCTTATTCCACACATCCCGTCAATGCGACCAATACTGCCTACACATTCTCAGCTGTAACGGCTCCTGCCTTTAATCAAAAGCAGCAGTGCCCAGCTATGTTGCTTGGGCTCGATTCGCTGCTGCAGGCTGCTGAGCTGTGCCCGCCATTGCCCCAATTCCACAACCACCGTTCAACAGGTGTCCAGATGGCTGGCAAGAAGCGCTCAATCAGCCAGTCGTCATATGGGTCGATGCTGGATACCCTTGCCATGGTCGCAACAGCAGAGACATTTGTTATAATGACATAAAAGATGTTAACATTTGATTAGAATGTTTATATCGTTGCTCTAATCGTCATTCGTGCCTCATTACTTTGTCTTATTTCATTGCATTCTATAATTCAACAGGCTCTATAATGTGTTTTTTGCAAAGAAGGCAATGCGCCTTCTCTCTTTTTCCTCTCTATTTACTTAAATATGCAAAGTGTGTGTATGCTATACTGAAACCGTGGCAGTTTTCTCTTCTCTCCATCTAGTTGTCATTTCTTTTCAATAATAATATCAGCCATTAGCTATCTGAATTGTATGTTTCAAGGGGATTCAATAATAAAAAGATTCTAATTAACTCTAAGACTCACCACTAATATAAGGCGAGATGCTGCTTTTATATGGTAATTTCATAGCTGTTGAAAATATGGCATGGCTGTTATAATGAGATATCCGATGTTAACATTTGATTGAAAATATTAACGTCGAACGCTCTTTATAATGCAATCAACAATTAGGATATGATTGATATAAGTGTATTCCTTAACGATAGAATGTTGACAGATAGATATGAATACAGTCAGCAATCCAAGTTTTGATATGTTTTTGTTAGAAAATTTTGGTATTTTATTAAAAGCATTATCACGATAAAATCTGAAAGTTTTACGACAATGATGCAATGATATCATTATGAAAGCTAATCAACAATAGGCGCCGATATCAGTTTATCTCATCTGAGCAACATATTGTTCTGTTTTATATCCAAAATTACGTTTGCAAAGCATTGAGAAAGTGACCCTGCTTTTGTTGAGTAGATCTGGGCTATCGGGAAACAAAGGGGGTCCTCCATATAAACATCGAGTCTGCACATCTAGCAGCTCAGTGCGCTTCTACGAGGCAGAGTGCACGGACCTCGATGCCGGAGCCAAGGAGCTGACGCTGACGCGCAAGACCAGCG
>JANBTT010000162.1:0-31182 GCA_027578915.1 Coemansia sp. RSA 1200 | reverse complement strand
CAAGGACGAGAGGTAAGGTAAGCTTTTATAGAAAACAAGTATTATTATTTTATATACATTAATGCCCATCGCTATCTAGTAGAATATTGTTCGACATTAAAGAACCTTGTTTTGTTAGCGTAAAACAAGATATTGAATGCACTCAGGATTGAAACTTTGTCATTGTAACATTTTTACCTTTGCTTCTCAGTAACAGCAGAAAACAATAAAGTTGAATTCCTGGGAACAAGCGATAAGCAAAATACAACCAGAGAACTATACTTTCTAGTGCGTTCTTGAACTTTACAGCTACTGTTCGTTTTGTTTTTTTCTAAATTTTTGTAAAATTCTTGGGTATGATCGCGGAAAACTAGAAAACAAAGGGTAGTGAATAATACGAATTTGTTTTTCTATTGTCGAATAAACGTAGCAACATAAAACAACAATACTCTACGTTCTGTTTCCAATAATATTGCGCAATAGTGGATCCTGGGAATTGGATAATGGATGTTTACAAGGATCCTATTCTAACGAAAAGAGAAAATGTGGGTTACTTGCTGCATTTCAAAATATGTTGCCAGTATAAAAATAAACAATAATATAGGGGCTTGGTGTTGTCTTGTGTGTGCATGTGCATGAATCCTTTTTTACATTGCACTTGTCATTTATGTTCATATCAAATAAAATAAAATAAAATAAAATAAAGAAGGAAACAAGGGAAAATGCCACCGATTTTTTCTGTTTTATACTGTTTTATTTTATTCAACTTTATTCATAGAGGGACAAGCATGCTCATTTGCAAGATGTTGCATAAATTTGTTGTTCATGTTGCTGTTGTTGTTAATGTTATGAGTGAGACAGGGGGAAAGAGTAGTACCTTGTTTGCCGTACCGACATTTACAAACACTCTTCCTTTTCGCCCCCCTCCTCCATTTCGCCTCCTTTCTCCTCCAAAAAACTGGGAATGATTGTTTAAATGCACATGATTGTTTATCTGTATTGTCAAGTAGAAGTATGTTAGCCACTTGTGCAATGCTGTTGTTTTCGGTTGGTGAGGGGGCTCTATTAGCACAGGTAAATGTATAGAAGAATATAGGTAAGAAATAAAAAAATAAGTGATCGATGTAACCGCCGATTGGAAACAGAAGAGAAAAGAAAAAACGGGGAAAGTAACATTAGAGAACAATTTTAACAGAAGGCTATATGAAATAAATTGGCATTGTCGGTAGCAGCGCATACAGTCATTTAAGGGGATGAGAGAAGGACGCCACAATGGCCACTACCAACTAAATCCAGTTGATAGAAAGAAAATTTGCTGCGGAAAGAAGCAAGAGAAAGTAGGTATGCATCAAATAGGAATCAATTGCACGATGCTTGAAAATTTTAGTAGTGACAAATGAAAAAGAGGAAAAAGAGGAAAAGGGGGCAAGTGTACCATTGACGAGTGCTGGCGAGCTTGATATATGAAAGAATGTGTTGTATGGTCCGCCTTGATAATAATAAAATGGCTGATCAACTAGGCTTGATTATGATTCAGAATCCAATCAAGGTGAGGACAATATTTTTTTTTTGTTGTTCAATTTTTTTAGGCTCCTTTTGCTTGTAATGTTTAATGCTAGTGGACAAACAAGCCTTATATCTGGGCTTCAACAAATTCCTTCTTTTTCCTTCTTTCTTCTCTCTCGATTACCAATAAAATTTCATTTTATTCTGTTTATTTGCATTTGCTGTTGTTTTTGTTTATTTTGGACAGTTGTAAATTGGACCTTTTTGCCTCTTCAAAGTACGTTTGATGGCAGCAGATATATAATAGACAAAGGCAGAATAGAATAAACAGAACATATGGCGAAGGACCGGTTTCTGGCGCAAGGGGTGGGCAGGGCATCCAAGCGGCAGCGGAGCGGAAAGAAGATCATAACCAAAGGAGCAAGGCATCCGCGAGGGGACAATGGATCGGCAGCATTGATGGACGATGGGACGTCGTCGGACGACCAGATCGGCGATACCGAGAACCTGGAGCATATGCACGGAGACGACTCGCTGGCGGAATCGTCGGATGACGAGATGCTGCAGCTGGAGACGGCAGCAGATAAGCGGTTGCGGCTGGCCAAGCAGTACATCGGCAAGGTGCAGCAGGCTACAGCAGCGGCAGCCAGTGGCGATGACTATGATGCTGCGCAGATCGATCGTGACCTGGTTGCTGAGCGCCTGGTTGCTGACGCAAACGAGCGGTCGGGCAGGTGGAGCCGCCGTATTGCCGCGAGCCTTGCGCGGCCGCTGGAGCTCGTGCGCACAAACCAGACCGCCAAGACAACCAAGCCCGCGATGGCCGTGCTGACACGCTCGCTGCCGGGCGGACGGGACGCAGTCACGTGCGTTGCGGTGACGCCAGACGGTCGATACGTGTATGTTGGCGCAAAGGGCGGCACAGTGGCCAAGTGGGAGTGGCGGCGTAACGGTGGCAACGATAGTGCGCGGGTGGCGACGCTGCGTGGGCACAGCGGCGCGGTGTTGGCGGTGGCAGTTAGTAGCGACGGCCAGTTTGTTGCAACCGGTGGGCGCGACCGGCGTATCCGCGTGTGGACGGTAGCGGACGATCGGCTTGTGGGCGTGTTTTCGCAGCACAAGGATGCGGTGACTGGGCTTGCATTTGGCTGTGGCCGCCAAACGCGTCACCAGCTGTACTCGTGCGCGGCTGACAGGATGGTCAAGCTGTGGAACGTTGCTGAGATGGCCTATATCGATACGCTGTTTGGCCACCAGGACGGCGCAGTTGCCATTGCCGCGCTGCGTCGCGACCAGGCGCTTACTGCCGGAGCGCGCGACCGCTCGCTGCGTCTGTGGCGTGTTGCCGACGACTCGCAGCTGGTCTTCCGCGCCGGCGCAACCACCGACCGCCGCCGCCTGACGCGTATGCTGGCCTCCGACGCTGCAGACCACGCTGCTAGCCCAGCCGCCGTCTCCACCACCCACGCCCACGCCGATCTTGCCCGGCGACTGGCTGCAAGCGACACCGAGCTCCGCGAGCACTGCGTCGACGCCATTGCTATGGTTGACGAGGAGACGTTTGTCTCTGGCGGTGACTCGGGCGCGTTGTCGCTGTGGAGCGCGCACAAGAAGAAGCCCGTCTTTGTTGTCCACGTTGCGCACGGCCTGCACCCTGCTGGTAATCATCCGGACCCTGCATCTGTAGATGCCGAAGCTGATGCTGATGCCGATTCCGATCCCAATCCCCCCCGCGCGCGCTGGATCACCGCACTGGCAGCCGTGCCATTCACCGATCTCTTCTTCTCCGCATCGTCCGACGGCTTTGTGCGCATGTGGCAGCTGCGCCCCGGAAAGGCGCCCGGCTTCGATCTGGTCAACGTCATCCCTGTTGCCGGCTGCGTCAACGGTCTTTCCGTCTGCGAGGTCTCGCCGTCTGGCAGCTCCGATGCTGACGCCGTTTCCACTTCGCTCTCTCCCGTGCGCGACATCGTTCTTGCTGTGGCTGTTGCTCCGGAACCGCGTCTTGGTCGCTGGGAGAAGACAAAGGCACGAAACGCGGTCAAGGTCTTCCAGTTCCAGACTACCATCCAGCAGCAGAAGCAGCAAAAGTAGCCACTCCCTAAAAAACACGTTTACTTTTATTCCACTCATTACAATCTGACTAACTTGTTAAACCACCCCCTCTGATAGAGAGAAAAAACTCATGAACAAACATCATCCAACAAAATTGTTACTACTACTAATACTAATACCCGTGTGTCGCCGAACCTGACGACGCTCCAATATGCTGGTGCTGGTGCTGGTATTGCCGATACTGCGGGTACTGCTGCGGCTGGAGATCAAAATGCTGTTGTCTGTGCTGTGGTGCCATATTCCTCCTCTGCTCCAGCATCGGCGACAGATACCCAGCCAGCGACGAGTGATTATTGCCTGTGCCATTGCTGCTGCTGCTGCCATTTCCATTCGCTGGAAGCAGTACCCCTCCTTCTCCACTCGGTGATACCAGTGCCGCCGACATCATTGGCGATGCCCACGGGTATGCCGATGACGCCGATCCCACACTGCTGTTCCCTCCGCCACCGCCGCCATTGCCGCTTCCACTACCGCTGCCAAATTGCGCTTGTGGCTGTTGCTGTGATGGTGGTGGTGGAGGCCCCATCATCATCATCGTGTTGCCCAGCGTGTGCGGATACGACACCGTGTGCGCAATGGCAGGCAGCCCGCTCATCTGCTGCTGTGGTTGTGGTTGTTGCTGCTGATTGTATGTTGATGTCTGGTAGTACCCGCCAGATGAAGACAACGATGGAGATAACGCTGCTACCGCTGCCGACGAGGCTGCTGCTGTTGCCATTGACTGCACCCTGCCATTCGCACTGAAGTTACCGTACGCACTGTACACGGATGACAGATCCCCACCAGCCCGATGTCTTTGCTGCTTTTCATTAGGCGCAGACAACGCCATGCTCACAACAGACGCCGTAGTCGTATCCATTTGATAATCATCTCCATCTCTCACAGACCCCAGTGCTGCTGCCGCGCCTACATGTTTCTGCTGCTGTTGCTGTTGCTGTAGAAAGGACATTGTCCCTATCCCTTGTCCAGCCAACCGCTGGTGCAGTTGGTGCTGGAGCTTCTGTTGCTGCTCAAGCTGCTGCTGAAGAACCACCTTGCGCTGATGCTCCATCTGGTACTGCTGCCACGCATCCATTGCGTTCGGCTTGCCACCGCTGCTGCCGTTGCCAATAAGACTGACTGGCAAGAGTTGTGGCGAGTAGAGCGCCGATGTAACCGCCGACACACTGTGTTGCTGTTGCTGTTGTTGGTGCTGCCGAGCTCGGTAAACATCGTCCGGAGACATTGCCCCACTAGTCTTTTGCGCTGCCATGGTGTGCTGAGTGTAACTCTGTCCTCCTCCACCAGTGGTGATGCTGCTGATGCCGTCTAACGCCGCTGCCGATGATGCTGACGGTATAGCCGTTGCCGCAGCAATAGCCGAGCCTTGGAACCGTGACCCGATGGGCCCAGCGCCAACTCCACTTGGCCTGCCATAGTATGGTGCCATTTCGGGCGAGAACCCTGCTGCCACCGACTGCCCACCAGTACCGCTGCCATATGCACGAGTCTCCTTGGCCAGCTCCATCTGCTCAATCATCCGCATCGCCGACTCTGTGCTCTCCAGCTCTGCATCTTCCTTCAGCGACCCTTGCTCCTTCTGATGCCGTGGTGCTGCTATCCGCCAGAGCTGCGAAAGAAGAAGCTGGTCGGAGATACTACTATTATTGTTTGACGCAAAGGGCTGCCGCAATGACTTGTACGTCTGCTGCGCCATCTGCGGCGTCGGCGGAACTGATGACTGCCACTCTGCTTGGGTCGCCGAATCTATTGGCCCCGCCACATCGGCATTGCCTTCCAAAGCCACCGACGATGCTGCGCTTGCCACGCTGTGTAGCTGTGGCTTTGGAGATGCGGCTGTTGTTGCTCCTGCTGCTGTTGCTGCTGATGATGACGGTTGTCTCTGCTGCCACTGCGGCCGACCCTGGAAGCAAATCGTCTCGTTCTCAGCGTCTTCATCATCCTCATCCTCATCATTGTTGGACTCGCCGCCATCCTCGCTGTCATCGGGCGTGGCTTCATGAAGAAGAACCTCCTCATCCGCACGGCCCAGACGCTGCTGCTGCTTCTGTGTTGCAGAACCACTTGCCGTCTGCCGTGCGCTCTCTTCGCGATCAACAAGATCAAGAACCATGGGAAGCGCTTCCAACAGCACCGACAAGAGCCAGTACAGTTGTCTCCAGAGGGCAAGCAGTCGGGTATCTTCGCTTATATCGGCAAGCGGCGACAATGGGCGCAGCTTCGAGTGCTGGTCTGTCTCTCCAACCGGCGCCAACCGTCCCCACACTGATCCGTCCGGTAGCTGCCAGCCAGCCAGGAGCTCGGGCTCGTACCCGCGCTGCGCAGACGTGCCTCCCGACGCGTTAGACAGTGTCCAGATATGATGCGTCAGATTGTCCATCGACAGCAGCGTATCCTTCCACGCAACCGGCGATGTAAGCGGCGACCGTCGGCTGATTTTGCCATGCGCCTGCTCCATTGCTGTGCGCAGTTTGCGCATATTGGCCAACAATCCGCAGTCGCGAATCACCTTGAAAACCTGCGACTTGAGCTCTGTTATTGGCGCGCCGCCATGTGCTGCCAGGTAATCTCTGGACGTCGAGTCTTTGACCACACGAATGCACGCAGATACGGTCCATATCAGCGTTTGCACAAGCAGCGGCAGAGTCCGTCGGCTTGGATTTGACAGCAGATCAGAGGGACTTTTGATCGCCAGCCGTGCTGCGCTTGACGCACTGCCGTTTCCGTTGCCGCCTTTGTGCGCCCCCATCGCATCAGAAATCGACCGACTGATCCCAAAGCATACATGCTCTGCAATACGCATAGACAGGTGCGCAGAAAGTCTGGCAATAACCGGATCATGCAACCGCGTCTCCGCCGCATTTGCATTGAGACACGCAAGCCGCTGCTGCTCAACCAGATGCACCGCTTGTGTAATAAGTGCTTGTCGCTCGTCAATGAGTCCCGACTTTGCACCATGCACAAACTTGCCGCACGCAAGCCCAATCTCCGTGGATATCTGCTCCTCCATCTCGGGCGTTATTGTCTTTTGATCGGTTGCCGTCTGGTCAAGGGGGTTTTCAGACCCAAGTGCCGCAATAGCTGCCGATGTGGGGCAGTTGAAGGCAAAGAGATAGCGCAGGTGTGTGAACCGCGCATATATCTGCTTGTCATAGTATGCGTATCCTGTTGCGACATTGCTTTCATCAGACTCATCAACACTCTTGGCGCTGGCTCTAAACCGAAGCTGCCTCCTTTCCTGATGCCGCTGTCTCTGCTGCTTGTTCGGGCTCTGCTGCTGCTGCTGGCTCAGATTATGCTTATTCTTACCGTCCAGATTATCAACCGCACGCAACGCATTGTCGAGGATGGTTCTCAGGTTGGCTTCCGAAGGCATAAAGTCATACTGTGCAGAGAGTGCGCGATAGTAATGGAAAACACCCTCAAGACTGTTTTTCTCATACCCGTAGATAACTGCAATCTGGTTATGTGGCTGTCCACGATGCGGGGCAAGCTTTATAGCAGCACGGTAAAAGTTCTTGGCCGCCCACCAAACATTGTCACCTGTACTATAGCTGCCGTTACTACTACTTGCACCGTCACCAGTAGCAGTAGTAGTAATGCTATTATTATTAGTCTGACGCTGGTGCTGCTGCTTCTTGCTAGTGTAGAGTATACGGTATCTTGACAAATCGCCCAGATGAGTCAATAGCTTCGATATGATTGCCAGCGCTGCTCTTTGTGTCGAGCTGAGCGACGGATGAAGCTCCGACCTCAAGCAATCAACAAAATCAAACCCATACACGTGGGTGGCAAGTGTACGTGCATCGAGCGCACAATCACTCAGGCATTCCAGCGAACCTGCAGCCACCAGCGCATGAGTCTCCGCCATTTCAACAACCATCCTTAGCAGCATTCCAGCTGACGCCTGCAGGAATGTTTGAAAGCGCGCACGCCACTTTGATAGCTCTCTTCTAGTTGTAATGGTGTCAGGCTTGGCGGCAGGGTTCCCGCTTGAGGAAGCAACAGCAGCAGAAGTTGCAGCAGCAGCAGCAGCAGCCACGGTTGAAAAGGCAGTGGCTGCCGATGACGACGACAAGGGCGAAGGCGATGAACTTGCGCCGGAAGCAGCAGCCGCAGCATGAAGCATGGTCTCAAACTGCCTGATATTGGCACGATACTGCTCGATGAAAGGGTAGATTGCGCGGAACCACATTTTGCTGAGAATGTCCTTGCGCTGTGACGAGTAAGGGTTGCGCACTAGTAGTTTGCGGAAAAGTTCCAGACAGTCGCAGCGCAGGGCCTCGGTATGCGGTGCAAAGTAGTTTGCGTTGGGTGCGCGCATTTCGGCATCAAGCGCATCGCTTACCTGGCGAATCATCTTTGTGAGTTCCGCGGTACTGGTCGCCTGTGATATATCGTGTATCTGGGACAGCGTCGAGTGCTGTTGCTGATGATGATGTTGCTGGCGGTGCATGATGATGGGATCCATGGCTGCCATTAGTTACTGTCTATAAACCCTGGGATGGTTGCTGGTTGCTGGTTGTGGTGGTGCCGCTGCCTATGCCACCGCCGCTGCTGCTGTTGGTTGTATGCAGTCCAGATTGTAGACACGAATGGCAGGTACGGATGTAAATGTACTTGCCTACGGAAAGCTTATCGATGAATAATGCAGAACAAGAGTTGGAATGAGAGAAAGAAAGAAAGACAAGGATTATTAGTGCCAAATGAGGTTTACTAGAACACGAGAAATAGAGCAATAATGAATAGAGGCTAATTCTTAGCAAAAAAAGTAGGAGATAGAGAACCCAAGGAGGAAAAAAGGACAGTAAAACACACTCTGAACAGTAAAACAAATATATAGTAGGATAGAGTATATGGATATGGTATTTCGTTCTTGCCTAGATGAAATGAAATGAAAAATTGAAGCGCCAAAATAATAAAGTGGCCGCAGCAGAAAAAGCAACCCGGAATTTATTACAGCGGTAAGGGGTTTTTTTTGTTCTAGCTGAACAAAAGAGAAATAGAAAAAAGAGACAAGGTGGTAAAAAAAAAAACAAAAAAAAGTCAGATGGCTAATATTTTGCAAGCCAGCCAAAAAGTAAAAGAGAATGCGATAGAGATAGATAGGACAAGCATTCAGTGTATGCGCATATACTGCCATGTATGTGTTTTTTTCCAATTATATATGTTACTTACCGCCACTGCTTAGAAAAAAGAGCAAATAAGCAAATACGCCAAGACCAACAATACCAAGTGTACAAGGTGTTGCTCTTTTTTTCTTAAACTCGCAACCGGAAGAGCTTAAAAAGGGGGCAAAGAAAAATAGGTATTCACTTTGTCTAATTTCTTCACCGAATCCACAACCCAAACATACGCGCACCAAAGAGAGAGGAATAAAAAAGAAAGAAAGAAAAGACGGCAGGCAGTTGTTATATATACGCGAACAAATCTTTCTCTCTTCTTTTATCGTCAAAGTAGCGGTGGGTAGGTGGGAGAGAGAGGGCTGCTGGGTCCGTCAGTGGTTCTACTGGATTTATTTTCAGATTCAATGCTGGACCATACGAATTTTCCTTTTTTATGACGTTTGGATAGTAGAAAAAAGGGTCAATAAAAAGTAAAAAATAAGTAATACTGCTTTTCCAAGCCGAGAGGAAAAATAGAAAAACAAGGGGGAGGGAAAAAGAAGAAAAAGAATCCAATGCGTCAATGATGAGAAGGGAGGGGCGAAATGGCAGTGCTTTATGAAAAACACTGGATTTTGGCTTTTTGATGAGCGTATATTTTTTCATGAATGATCCAGTGATATCAAAAAGGCAAAAAAAAGTGCTCTGATTCAAAACAACGCGAATCAAACACCTTTTTTATCTCTATCTATCAGTTTGGATTATTTGTTTTATTGTTGTATTTTTGTTGTAGTTTATTGTTCCAGGCGGACAAAGAGAAAAGAGAAAAGGAGCTGTGATCCATTTACTCCTTTTTTAGCTTGCCTTGATCGCATCTGTGGTTGGGGGAGGAGATAGTTTTGTATCAACCGACTCCGATGACAGAACAGCAGAAGATGAATACAGATCTGCCCGACCCGTCGTCGTTCCAGATCCTCGAGACTACGCTCTACACGCACGAGTACGGACTGCTGCTTCTCGACCAGCATCTGGACAGGATGCGCCGCTCCGCACTTACTCTGTCGGAAAAATGCTACCCAAACCACCGCTGCTTCCCAGTCGCCGGTGTATCGCCAGCAGTGGTGGAATCGCGTCTACAGCGTGCGCTCACGAACAACCAGCAGCAGCCGAATGGGTGTCAGAAAGGGCGTGCGCGCATTCTGCTCAGCTCAGACGGCGCCCTGGATGTGCAGGTGGTTCCAATTCCGACGACCAGCGAAGATACAAACACACATCTTACTCGGAAGCCTCCGCCTCCGCTGCTTGTTCTGGATCCGCAGCCAACAGAAGGCCTGCGAGCATCGCCATTCGTTGCCTGCAAAACAACGTTCCGACGGATCTACGACGCAGCAGCAGCACGCGCACTGGCGGGATCCAACTACCCGGACGGATCGCTTGTTCTGCTGCACAATACGGCGGGCCGCGTCACAGAGGCGCACATCGCAAACGTTGCCGTTTCAAAACTAGTGGATGGGACGATGCGGCTGGTCACGCCACCGGTATCCGACGGGCTTTTGGCCGGCACAATGCGCGCCCATTTGCTCAAATCCGGCCAGATCGTCGAGGGACCCGTGGCGGTTGACGACTTCCGGAATGCCGTGGCAAACGCGTGGCGCGTGGTGTGTATGAACTCTGTGCGTGGCATGTTTGATGTGACGCCCGTGGCTCTGGCTCCATGATAAGGTTTGCTCGGATCCTTTTGGATTCCTCTTAAAAGAACCCGTTTGTTTTGTTTTGTTTTGTTTGATGGCAAAAGCATTATATATTATGAAACTCAGAACTCCCCTCCCCCGACTTTCATTGCTCACGGCTCGATGGACTTTGTGGTGTGTCTGGTGCTCCAGATAGTCGGATGCATGTGCAGGCCCTGGATAGTGTTGTTCCACTTGATCGGGCGGCTCCTGCGCAGGAAGAGCGTGCGCGCCGTTGCGTAGACAAGCAGCAGGCAGCCGAAGCCCAGTGCGATCAGCCAGTACAGCGGAATGGACTTGTAGCTGCTGTTGAAGACGCTGTTGAGTGGCGGGATATACGTAACAAACACCAGAAGCAGCAGGCCGCAGCCAAAGCCATAGAACGTTTTGATGTTGCGGAACATGAAGCGGCCAAACGGCAGGCGGAACCTTGCCTTGCAGATGAACAGATTGAAGACCTGCAGAATGTAGATCGAGAACATGATGCCAGTGCGCCCCTCGTTCAGCGCATAGAACTGGTCGGAGCCGCTGAATGTGCGGCCGCCGTACGTGTAGTCGGGCGAGTCCTTGTTGAAGTAGGCCACCGAGGTGTCCTTGGCCATCAGTCGTAGCTGGCGCGGCGAGATGTGGTGCCTGCAGTAAATGACGACAAAGAACGTCACGACTAGCGAGATTGTCGAGATCAAGCCGGCCTCGATGTACGACCAGCTCAAAAGGTCGCCGTCTACGAGGATCTCGCCTTCCTTCTTCTCCAGCCGGTCCTGCCACCACACGCGCGTAAACGGTGCCTTCAGTGCGTGGGCAACGCGACGCAGCCAGCGCTGCTTGAGCGGCTCGCCCGTCTCCGGGTCGAGCGGCGGCGGAGGATGCCGCGCGTTGTAGGCGCGCAGCTGGGCAACAGAGCGCATGGTGACTGGTTTGCGCGGCGGAAGCTTCATCAGACCGTTCCTCGACTCCGGCGGCTCCCACGCGTACGTCAGTGCTGCCATGATCTCAAACCCGAGATCGATGCACAGAATCATCAGCGGCGTGATCATCGGCGGCAACGGCACGATGATGTACATAATCTGTGGAATCACCTCGGGCGTCGAGTGAGTCACCGTGTATCGGATCGACTTTTTCAGATTGGCAAAGATCAGACGACCCTCGGCGATGCCCTTGACTATCGACGCAAAGTTGTCGTCCAGCAGAATCATCGACGCTGCCTCCTTCGACACGTCGGATCCAGACTCGTTCATAGCGATTCCCAGATCCGCCTTCTTCAGCGCCGGCGAGTCGTTGACGCCATCGCCCGTCACGCCGCAGATATGCCCCATTGCCTGTGCGCGCGTCACAATCTCCAGCTTGTTCTTGGGCGACGTGCGCGCAAAGATCACCTCGGGCTTGCGGAACACGAGCTCCCAATCGCGCTCCGTCATCTCACTGATCTGCTCCCCGTGGATCACCATCGCATCGTACTCGTCCTCACCCACATCGTCCACTGCGCGCCCCGTGCGCCTTGCCACGCCCTCGCGCGTCTCGCCAACCACAAGGTTGATCTTGCGCCCAATTGCCTCCGCCGTCAGCGGATGGTCGCCGGTCACCATCATCACCTGGATTCCCGCCGAGCGGCACCGCCCAATGGCCTCGCGCACGCCGTGCTTGGGCGGATCCTCCAGCGATGCCAGTCCGACAAACGTGTATCCGCCAGTCGGGTAGTTCTGCGTCTTCTTGCTGAACACATAGTCCTCTGGATACTCGCTGCCGTCCAGCTGCAGCTGCGCAAACGCCAGCACTCGGTGTCCGCGCGACGCCATGTACTCGTACGTCTCGTCGTACTGTTTCCTGTGCTCGTCCGTCAGCGGCACAACTGCGTCGCCGTGGATAATGGTTGCGCACAGACGCAGAATGCGCTCGGGGGCGCCCTTGATCAGCAGCGTCAGCGGCCCATCGGCGTGTGCCAGCTTGTGTACCGACAGCATCCACTTGTTTGCCGAGTTGAACGGCACCTCGAACACCTTTGGGTGTCTGGGCAGCATCTCGTCAAAGTCGCTTCCAATGCGCGCGCCAGCAAACCGCACCAACCCGGACTCTGTTGCATCGCCTAGCAGCTGGCGCTTCTCCACCGGCACATCCGTGCGGTCGAATTTGACGCTGCGGCAGAGCGTGGATATCGCAATTATTTCGCGCACTCCCGATGCGTCGGCATTGGTGATCGGCTCGCCCATATCGTTGTGTCCGCGTGTCGACGAGTACAATCTGCCGTTGGCCCAGATGTTGGTAACTGTCATCTGGTTGCGTGTCAGCGTTCCAGTCTTGTCGGTGGCCAGCAGAGTGATTGCGCCAAGCGTCTCGACGCCCTGGAGATCCTTGACAAGCACGTTTTCGGCCGCCATGCGCTTGGCTGCAATTGTCAGCAGCATCGTCACCGTTGCCGGAAGCCCCTCGGGCACCCACGCAACAAACGTACCGATGGCAAAGTTGATGGCAAACGGGAAATCCTTGTACAGACACATTCCGGCAATAAAGAACACTGCTCCTGTGAATATCGCCACGCTGGCAATGATGCGCACATACATTGCAATCTCGTGGTTAAGCGGGCTTTGCGCCTTCTCCTCGCCCGCCGTCATTCCAGCTATCTGGCCCAGCACGGTGTTATCGCCCGTGCGTACCACGATTGCGTATGCCTCGCCGCCGATGACAAGCGTGCCGCTGAAAATCATGTTTGTTGCCTCCAGCGGGTTCCCCATTGTGTTTCCCGCCTGCCGCTCCTGTGGCTCCGACTCGCCAGTCAGGGACGAGTTGTCGACCTTCAGATCGCTGGCTGAGAACACGTAGCAGTCCGCCGGGATCTTGTCTCCCATCCGCAGGAACACCACGTCTCCTGCCACGAGTTCGGCCGCCTCGACCGTGTCGAGCTTGCCTTCGCGGATTGCGTGCGTCTTTGCTGGAATCATCTTGAGCAGCGCTGCAAGCGTGTTCTCGCTCTTGCGCTGCTGGTACCATTCGACGCCCGCGTTGATAAATGCGACGGCAATGAGAATTGCACCCATGTATATCTACAAATAAACCCCAGAACAGAAAAAGCAACGTTGTTGTTGATTAGTATTGTTGCCACGCTTGTGCGCGTGCGTGTGTGTCAATGGATATATGCAATATAGCCAATGAGCGGCAATAAAAAGGAGGTGGATGTTGGATTGATACTTGCGTTGATCTTGTTGTCCTTGAAATCGATGCCCAGCAGCACGTACTGAAGAACACCAGCCGCAACAAGCATGAGGTTGAAGAGCGACGAAAGACAAACCATGAACTTTTGGAAGCTCGATTTTTTCTTTGGAGGCGTCAGCGTGTTTGGTCCATTGGTTGCCAGCAGCTCAGCCGCCTGCCCGGTACTCAATCCAAACGACTCTTGCGGATTGTTGGCGTTTGTCTTGACTGAGAACTTGATGCACACCTCGTCCAGCGTGAGCAAATGCTCGGTAATGTCCACGTTTTTGAGCTTGCTTTTCTCGTTCTTTTCTCTGGCCCCCTGATCTGGCGGTGATCCTTCGTTGCCATTGATCCCATCCGTGTTACACATAGTGCGTGGATCGCTAGTTGGAACAGCACTAAGCGTGTGTATGTTCCCGGCTCCTGCGTTGTTACCACCAAATGTGACTACGCGTGATAGACCTTCACCACCGCCACTACCGCCGCTGCCATCTAAACCAATATTATTATTATAATTATCCCTTGGATGTCCCATGCTTATCAAGCGTCTCGTCCAATATTACGATTAAATAAAACTCTCAATGATACGTGTACGTATGTGTATTATGTATGAGGAAAATATATGGCTACTGCTTTGGATTTTCCTTGCGCTATGCTGAGGAAAAGGGGGAGAAAATAAGACGAGGAGAGACTACGGATAACCAGCCAGCCAGCCATCCTTCCCTCTCTCCTTCCCAAGATCCGGTGCTTAAATACATCTCCCAACACCCAAAAGCGCATATAGCGATGAAACAAAATGCTAGCTACCACTAGTGTAGTCAGGCCGCTTAGTTGGTTGTTTGATTGTTTCTTCAAACGGTAAATTTTGGAAATTGCTGAAATCTAGCACACCCTTTCCTTCCTTACTTACTCTTCCGGAAGCAGGCATCGTGAAGAGATAAAATTGCTTGCCTGTATGACGTTCCGCCAAAAGCACTCCCCTCCACACGCACCATCCCCAACATGAGGAACATGAGGAATGTGCTCTGTAATTACTTTTTTCACATCCTTATGCCGTTATTAATGTCACTGTGCATGCGCATCACCGGTGAAGATGAGTTGCGTGAATACAAGGGATGAAGAAAAGGAGGCAACTGCAACAATCAACTTGCAAAACCCCGTACGCCGAAAGACGACGAACATCGGCTTGTTTTTTGCCTATCCTTTTTTGTGTTGCGCAGTTGATGCAAGTGATAATTGGTAGATGAAAATGTGTGTGTGGTTAGGAATTGGGTGGATGACCAACCTTCCTTCCTTTCACAAGGTCCATGAATAATCTATGGTAAATGTAAAGACAAAGCCAAGGGGAAAGTATGTCTTTGAATGGCAACTAACCAGGGGTAAGTGCATCATCATCGCCGGCATCGTGCTCACTCACTCACCAATCCTGGAACACCCCCTCTAACATCTAACAAATATCTATAGAAAGAAGAATAATAATAACTTTTTTTCCTTCCTTGGATTTCTCTAGCATATGGCACAGAATAAAACCGTAGCAAACTGTGGTTCACCTAAAGGAGATGGGGAGCAAACGATTACTGGATCTCCCCACCCTCTCAACTCTACGCTTGTCTAACAGCAATCTATCTTAAGTTTGAAGAGTGTGTGGAGGGGATTGGAACATGACCTTTTTTGTACTCGTTACAAGGTTAGATGTTTATGCACAGCCAGCGTACACGCATTCCCCCTTTTTTTTTACTCGCAACCTCTGCATATCATTATTCTTCACCTTTGATTCGGTTGCTTATTTGGGCTTGGCCAGATGAAAAAGACCATTTGATGAACGATGCTTTGTTCCTTTTCCCCTTGTTTTTCGGCCGATTTCGAAAAAAGGTAGCTTTGCAAATGGCAGCCTCCTCTAGCCATGGTTTTGAAGAGGGGGAAAGAGACCAAGGGTGCGAAAATCCCTTTTTGCATAGTCTATATCGTCCGCTCTGTCCAAACCAAAAAGCAACATTTTTTGGGCTTGTAGCTTTTTGTGCGTGTTTGTTTATTGTTCGTGGTCGTTGACTCTCAAAAAAGCCATGGCGTTATCTGAAACATCCATTTTGCAACAACATCGAAAGAAAAGAAACTCTTTTTTCTTGTCTCTTTGTCTCTGCATTTTCTATCCAATCGGTTCTTGCCTCACTTTCTCTTTCTCTCTCTGCTAGGATTTGGTGGTGTTGCTATTGTTGTATTAAGAACAACAATAAAAATGTACGGACGCTTTGTCTTTTCGCCGAATGCATTGCATCTTCCAGCAACAGGCGAAAAGGAAAAGGATAACACACATACCATACCACACCATACCATACATCCGAGGCCTCTATTGTGTTTCTCCCCCCCCTCTTTTTCCCATTTTAGTGCCTCCTTCAATTGCCAAGCATCTCGCTCGTTTGTCAGTATGCAAAATGACCAAAAACGAGAAAGAGAAAAAAGAATTTAGCTTGATTCACAGACGCATGACATTTTACAGCGCAAAGTAAACAAGGTGTTAATTGGTTTTCTTTTTTTGCTGATCGTCTCTCCACATTTCCTCATCTCCTACTATTTCATTCTCTTTTCATTCGAGGACAAAAAAAGACCTCTTGCTTCCATTGGACAATCAATGCCTGCCTTTGAAGAATAGGAGCAAGCAAGCCCACATGCTTTTTTTGCTTGAAGCAAATGGATGAAAAGAAAATTGTGTATAGAATTGAAGCACCAAACAACCGTCGTGCTTTCCCCCACATGGGATCACTGGAGCGTGCTCAAATGTAAATGAGTATACGCTCTGTGGATATTGGTTGTATGCGCCATGACGCACAATCTGTAATATCAAAACAAGATACAAGTGGCAAAGGTGCCTGCTTACAGCGCATTCCATCTTGTCTTTGTCTTTGTCTTTGTCTTTGTCTTTGTATTTGTTGTGGAGTTTCCAATTAACATTTCAATGTCTTCTGTCTACTAGATTGCTCAATTGTTTGTATGCTTATTTTTCTTCTTCATATAATTGCCGAACATTTATAATTTTTCATTGATATTAGCGACAAGCCCGAAATTGCATGTTCAGGTCTCTATATGCCCGTTGTGGCTGCTGCCTCCATTACCAGATGTTGCTTGCTGTATCCAACAGCTGCCATTAGGGATCGGGTTGATACAAGCGTAGCAATGGAGACGCGGTACCTTGTGACTGCATTGTTTCGGTTCTTCTGTTTTTTTTTACCACATGATTTTATAGACTCTAATGGGGGGACGTATATCAAGCTTCTTGGCCTTTATTTGGTTTTCTCCAATGCGTGAGAACATTTGCAAATGCAGATTCGTTGATTTATTTTTGATTGCAAATGGCCACTGATCTCAGAGCAATTTGTGCCGGAGGAATCTAATTAGTATCACGTGCGTTTCTGGTTGACTGGTGGATGTTGTTGTTTGTTGACAATGGTCTGGGTTTTATTCGCAGCTCTGTTGTTTGCTTATTTTTTTTTGTTTTTGCCTCTTGGTTTTCTCTATTCCTTGGTCTTTTTTATTTTCCGTACAACCAATTCCTCCCCTTTCTATTCCCCTTTCCCTTTCTCTTTCCATCACCAGCGTTTGGTATTATCATTGGCCCCGGTGACATACAAAAGTGCAAAACATTTATCATCCTACATTTCTCCTCATGGCATTCAGGTGGTGGGCGATCTAGAAAAGATAAAAAAAAGGGTCATGGAAGCACGCGAACAGTACACCAACACACTATCGTACCTCGCCACATGCGTGTCGATGCTATGTGGCGGCACAACATCGCTGTTTGCAACATACGGGTCGTCGTTTGGCGAGGTACTGGGGTTCACGCAGTACGAAACGAATCTAGTAGCATCGTTGGGAGATTACGCACACTACATGTCAGCGCCATTATTCGGGTACCTCACCACACGTATTGGACCCACGCGGGTGGTGCAGTCGGCAGGGGTGCTGATGTTCGTTGGGTACATGGGACTGAGCTATGCGTTTGGGTACTTTAGCTCGCCCAGGGAGGATGCGCATCATTATGTGGCGATGATGTCGATGCTGTTTGCGTTTGTCGGGGTCGGGTCGAAGGCTGCTTACATGTCGTCGATGGCCACTACGGCAAAGAACTTCAAACAGTCGAGGTACTCGGGCATTGCGCTGGGAATCCCGTTGTCGCTGTACGGGCTGTCTACGTTTGTTTTCTCGACAGTCAAGGCCGGGTGGTTCGAATCCGACTCTACGCCCAGCAGGTACTTGGCGTTTATGGCGATCGTGTCGGGAGCAGTGCATGTTGTTGCTTCGCGCTTTGTTAGACTGAAGGACGATCCGAGAGATGCGGCCGCCATGGCGGCGGCAGCACGCAGGAGAGTATCGATGTCGGCCGCGGCCAAGGAGACCACCGCTGTTGGAGGTGTTTTGGATTCGGATGGCGGGGCTGGAACAGCGCAGCTGGAGATGGTCGAGATGAAGGAGACGCGCAGACGGCGAACAACCGTGTCGAGTCCCAACATCAACGACGCGATATCTGACGAGGACATGGATGTGGCGACGGGAGGCATAACGGCATCGACGCTGGAAGGCAACGACTCGTTTTCCGACAAGGCCCTAAAGGACGGCGTGGCACTGGGCGGCGGCATGGCGTCCAATAGCAAGTCGCTTGTTCGCAGCTCGTCGGATGGCGCATCGCCGGCGGCAACAGCAGGACCAGCGCACGAACAGCAATCGGTGATCCGCCGGTTCCGCAGGGATCTGGTTGCGTGGGCGCTGCTTCTGGGACTGATATGCTTTTCGGGGCCCGGACTCGCGTTTGTCAACAACTGCGGATCGATGGTGCGCGCAATGTCGCACAGAACCACGCTGACGCCAGAACAGGTGGGGAAGTACAAGGACAAGATAGTGGCAACACAGTCGTTCTTCTCGTTTGCGTCGCGGCTGCTGGTCGGGTACTTTTCAGATATCTGGCGCACCCGACTGAGGCTTCCTCGCTCCGGATTGCTTGTGCTCGCGGCGGTTCTGATGATATACGCACAGGGCTTTGCGGCCCGCATCAGCAGGCTGGAGGACCTGTATCCGCTGGCGGTGCTGGTTGGCACGGCCATGGGGTCGGTGTTTACGCTGGCGCCGACTATTACGTCGGAGACGTGGGGCGCCGACAACTTCGGCGTGTGCTGGGGCGTCATTACGCTGGGCCCCGCGATCGGCGGCCACATCTGTAATCTGATCTTTGGATCTAGCTGGGACGACGGCCAGCTGCACATTGCCGCTGCAGCGGGGCCGGGGGCGCCGCAGGACCAGCTCCACTGCGACAACCAGTGCTTCATCCCGGCGTTCCTGATCACTGTCAAGATCTCGTACCTCAGTCTGCTCTTTTTCACGGCTGTGCTGTGTCTTCCGCGCGCATCGCTGATCCTGCGGCGGCGAACCAACTAGAATAGACCAGACTATACCAGACTTCGACGCGACAGCTGACTGCAGCCTGTAATCTGTTTGCTATGTTATGTTATGCTATGTTTTGTTTTGTTTTGTGATAACATGAAATGGGAAAACCCCTCTGCTAGAACTCAAGGTGGAGGAGGATTGCTCTCGGCAAGGCGGTCGACGACGGCCTTGGCAATAACCTCGGGCTCGGCCATGGCGCCCATGCCAACATCGCCGCAGGCCAGGGCCTTCGCAATGGGGCTGACGATCTGGAAGCCCAGCTGGTCTCTCAGCACAGCAATCTGGGCATCGGTCATCGGATGCTCCCACATCATCGGATTCATCGCGGGACATACGATCCTGGGCTTGCGCATATCCCAGGCGCGCAGCACGCAGGTAAGCAGGTTGTCGCAGAAGCCGTTGGCAACCTTGGCCATGGTGTTTGCATCCAGCGGGGCAACCACGCAGATGTCGGCCCACTTGCGCAGCTCGATGTGCAGAACCGGGTCCCCGATCTTCTTCCACTGCGCCCACTCGTCCTTGTCCGTGTACAGCGTCACCCCGGCGCCGCCAGCTTCTTGGTCGCTCGGCGGCGGCAGCTGCTCTTGCCGGAAGAAATGGAGCGCTGAATTCGACGCGGCCACCGCCACCTCGATCCTCATGTTCTGCGCCCGCCCCTGCGATACGATGCTCCGCACCAGCTGCGGTATCTTGATGCTTGCCACGCTGCCGGTGGCGCCAACTAGCACCCGCAGCGGTTTTGGATTGGCGGCCGCCAGCTCCGACGATGACATTGCTTGGTTGATTTGCCCTTAGGTAGAAGAAAGTGTGTGAAATGTTCAATGCATTGACAGTACCAAAGAAGAAAAAGAAAAGAAGGGTGGGGGATTACAAATCCAAAAACAAAAAAGACCTGCATACAGGCATTCCCCCCCCCCCATATTCGCTGCTGTCTTCCGCGATCCAAGTAAAAAGAAATGGGCATTGCATATGCGATCGGGGCTAACGGCCATCACCCCTTCGCACTTTTGTCCTTTCCCCCCTCTTGTTACGTACCCCCCTCTTGTTACATACCGGCGCAGAATAGACACCAAGAAGAAACACTCAATGCCTGTTATCCAGCTCCGCAGTCTGCCCGCCGACATTGCAAACAACACAGGCACCACCCGGTTCAAGGCAGCCGTGGCAAGGATCGCCTGCGACCCGCCAAGCGCCGTGGTGGCCGCGTACGACGGCGGGACGGTCTACGCCTGCGTGGACAGACTGGTGTACTATTCGCCCAAATGCGAGCGCGGGTTCTCGCTCGATTACCCGAGCATTGTGATCCACGCCGTGTCTTCGCGCGACAGCAGCGAGGATCAGGATAAGAATGGGCCCCATCTGTATTGCCAGCTGGATGCGCCGTTCCCCGGAACGCGCACAGATGGCGCGGAGGGCGGCCAAAGCGATAGTGGCGATGCTTATGACGACGAGATGCCGACGGAGCTCTTTTTCTACCCGCTCGACGCGTCGGTGCTCGACGAGTTGTTCAAGGCTATGTCCGAGTGCTCCGAACTCAATCCCGGGCCAAACGACTCGGCGACAGAAGAGGAGGAGCAGGAGGAGGAGGAAGTGTCCGATTCCGACCCCGCCATCCTCGGCCATATCGCCAGCTTTGATCCGTCCGGCTTCATCACATCCCCCGACCACCTGGACCGGCTCACGCCGGAGGGCCGAGCCGTCCTTGCGCACCTGGAGTCGGTCATTTCTGCTTCCGAAACCAGCGGCGATCCTGAGCACGGCCGGTTTGACGATGCGCCAGAGGAAGCCCACTAACTAACTAACTACCCGACTTCAACCTGGGCTTTTCTTTTACTTGTAATCTCCGATTTGGTTTATACTAGTAAGTAGCAATGTTTTTTGGAGCGAAAACGTTGTTCTGGGGGCTCTAGAGCGTGTACCTGTGGTCCGGCCGCTCGTCGCACAGCTCCTCGGCCTCGGTGGGCGTAAGCGTGCGCGCATAAAGACTCGAGTCGTCCTTGTCCCGCCGTCTGTTCTCGTATCTAAAGTAGCAGTGCAGGCCAAGCGCAATGAGGAAGATCACGCCGTTGCAGACGCTGTTGAACACATGGCCGAACTTGAATTGCGGCGAGTCGCGGTTGCGGTAGATGTGCGATCCAATGAGTCCTGCAACACCGCCGAGCATCACGGTGCACGCCGACGCCACGCCCTTCTTGGTGACGCCGAGGATGTTGCTGGACATCCACACCGTCACCAGCGGCATGTTGGGCGACAGCGCAAAGCTCGACAGACAGAGGAAGGCGAACCGCACCTCCGACCCGTGCGCACATGCGAGTACCGCGTAGAACGCGCAGGCGAGCGCGCTAAATCCCATGATCAGCAAGCTGTAGCTGCGGATCAGCCGCGGGAGGAACATCGAGATGATCTGGCTGGCGAATCCGCACGCACTGGGAACCGCCGACAGGATCTGTGCGCGTGTCGATGTGTATCCCATCGCCTGGATCAGCGTTGGCCCAAAGATCGCCTGCGTCACGCCGCCCATACACGCCGCCCAGAAGATAATCGCATACGCCCACACCGTCCAGTCCGAGAGCGCCTTGAACACCTGTCTGAAGCTGTAGTCCGCCTTTGGCGACAGCGCCTTGTCGGCCGCAAGCATCGTAAGTGCCGCCTCGCGCTCCTTCTCCGTGAGGAACGTTGCCGTCTCGGGGTAGTTCTGCCAGAAAATCGCAATCAGCGCCGCCAATCCCACCGTGATACACGCCTCGATTATGAAGATGTACTGGTATCCCATCAGACTTCCGTTGATCTTCTGCAGCCGCTCGGCCAGCGGGCCTGCCCAGATCCCCGCAAACATGCCTGCCGAGAAGAAGAGCGCGATTCGCGGTGCCTGCTGCCGCTTCGTGTACCAGAACGACGTCATGTATATGAATCCTGGCACAAACCCGGCCTCGAACACTCCCATCAGCACACGCACTGCCACCAATGCGCCGTAGGACTTTGCGGCCGCCAGACAGCCAACCATAATCGACCAACTGACTGCGAGGAACGGGATCCAGATCCGCGGCCCCACCCGCTTGAGCACAATGTTCGACGGCACCTCGCAGAATATGTACGTGAAGAAGAAGGCCGATACGATCCAGTTGAACTGGTTCCCGTGCAGTCCCAGGTGCTTGTCCATCCCTGCCACCTTGGCGTTGCCCACGTTGTTGCGGTCGATAACCGCAAAAAAGTACATTGCGCACGCCAGCGGGAACAGTCGCAGATCCGTCTTGAGGAGATACGACTTTATCAGCAATGGGTCCACGTCGGTGTTTTCGCAGAGCGCTGCATCGCCCTGCTCGCTGAGCGACTGTCTGTTCTGCGTCTTCTCCGTTTCCATTCCTCTTTCGAAGGGATTCTGCTCTTTGGAGAAAAAAATTAGAAAGTTCGATGCGGTCCGATTAAGATGGACGAGATATCGCTTTAGCAGTGGTTATTAATGAAGAAGTAGGTGGCGAGGATGGTTGATTAATAAAAGCCCTTTTCACTTTACTCGGACGAGTCCGTAACGGCCCTTATATAGGAACGGATGCAGCAGCAACAGCAACAGCAACAGCAACAGCATATTTTTTCATGGCCAGTAAAATTGAAATCCAATAGTGCAGAGTAGCGAAGAGAAGAGAAGAGGGGAAAAAAGGTTGGCGATCATCAGAGAAGCAAATGCACTTGCTTAACTTTGGCATACAGTTTAATGAAGAAGAAAAATGTGCGCGCTGTGCCTTCAATAGGGCACGGCTCCTTGTATGCGGCATGTGCAGCACCTTGGGAAATGACGCCAAACAGGCAGCAACGACGAGTGCTTTAGCCATGTTACGTGTCTGCCAAAGTTGCTAGCATTCACAGTCGGTACTTTATTGGTGTTGTAGAAAAGAAAAAAACTTCCAGCACCAACTCTTTCTTTCTTTCTTCCTTCTTTCTCATCCAACAGAAAAATACAGCCTCTTACCATTGCATTATCTACTCGGTCGGCATGTTCTTTTTTCAGATAACGCAAATGAGCCGAGAAACCAGCTGGTATTGGTCCAAAAATGATCCATGTTGGGGTAAATCCCATCTCCTTTTTTCCATTTATGACTGTTGCTTGTCTCACGACACCTTATCCAGCAACCCACGACCGAATTCAGATGAGGAATAGAAAATGAAGGTCCAGCAACAATTATCCGACCACGAAATGAAAGGAAAAGAGGAGCGCGCGCATGTTACCACTACCTAATTTGTTTATTCTACTTTGTATTGAAAGAAATTCGGCACTATTGAAGCAATCCCCTGTTCGGCAGATAATGCAAGCTCATATTTAAAAGTGTGTGCGCAACCAAAATCTACATACATGTTGCCTGCATCCGAATACGTGGTCGTTTTTCCCTTGAGGAATGACGATGACATGAAAGATAAGAAACCCCCCAGCAAGGTGTGCTCACTTCATTTGGATGTCGCAGGGCGCATGCGTATGTAGATGCAATGTTATATGGTTTGGCAACACTCATTCATTTCAGCTGTAATCTGGTTTTTCTACTGGGGAAGAATTCAATTCAATACGTGGAGAATATGAGTCTACCTGCCAATGCGATAAATAGAAATACACCCGATGCGAATTACAATTCGTATATGCAAACCTTATCAATGCATGTAGCTTTCGGGGAAGAATAGAAAACCCCGGACGTTCATAGTCAAACATTTGTTGACACATGCTCTCCCGTTTATTGTCGCTACAATCCAAATCAATAAAAATGCATAGAATGATCGAACAGGCCCTAATCTATTCAATTATGATTAATGAAGATACATAACGGCTCTGCGCCATCTTGACAAAATAAATAAAAGGACCTAAAGCCATTACTGGATTTTTGTAAATGGATAGAAACAATGGTCCTCATTGTTCCCCGTATTCTCCTTCTTGACTCAGCGCCTCATATCCAAACAATTAAATATTATTATAGAAATTGCACAATGGCTACGGCATATAGCAACATTTTCCAAAACAATGTCCCTCTAATTCGAGAACCACGCCATTTGAGCGACAAGAAAACCATTGTTTTGCTACAGAAATTGCTCCATTTCTGTATCCAGTTGTTAGTCCTTTAGGCCTGCCTGTCAACAAACCCATCATTTTCCCTCATTTTTCGTCCAATAAATTTTGCTTGCTTTGTTTAAAGTAACATGGCAAAACAAAAAAGGTGACGTTGTTGGCAACTAGCAATAAGGAAAAATTACAAGTTGTTATGCTTATTGAGGCTTCGCGTTCTTTATTTTTTTATTTTCTCACCAGGTGGTCTCTTTATTTTATCTTGGATTTTATGAAATGAAATAGCAACGGTCTATTACATTTATGTATACCTCTGTCAACATATATTTGAATGTCTTATGCCACGGTTTTGATATAGTTTACACCAACTGACAAAACAAACATTTCCGCAACACTTTACGCACCCTCCTACCTTATATCCTCGTTTAACGAATTTATTTTTCCTTGTTTGCAACACTATTTTTTATTAAAAACGACTCACGTCCATTTACTTAACTACCAGAATTAGCCATGAAGCTGACCTCTGTCCTTGTATTGCTTGCAATGATGCTCATGTTTTCCATGTGCGTCACCTCAATGCCATTGCCTGCTGGAACAGCAAACCCACCACAAGCAGCGCCCAGGGCCGACACAGGCCCCGTTCTGCCGCTTCCTGCGTCAGGTGAAAGTCTATTTGCTTTTCTCGACCGTCTTCTGGCCAACCTTCCGCTCCTGAGCAAACTGATGGAGGGACTCGGCTACATACGCCCCAAATGAATTGAAACAATTTTTTTTCCACATCCATGAGTTTATTTTTCTCTAAATCTTTTTGTCTCTTCGATTCAATAAACGCTAAACAACGATCTTTATTATTCCAAACCATGTGGTCTGGTGGTTCTAATTCTTTATAGACCATTTAATTATTATCAAAAGCCGCAATGCATAGAACACGGTTACTGTTTTTGGGTGCTGCTCTAGTATCGACCATTCATTTAGACAATGTACCTTGTGATGCTACTTAGTTTGTTGTATCTTCAAACCTGATATTGTGTCAGAATGGTCTGACTACTTTATGAACAATCAAAAACAGCACTGGTTCAGCAACAAACAAGCACACAAAAATAATACCATTGTTCTTTATAGCAGCAGCAATGCCGCATTGAAAGCACATCCATGTTTTAGTATCTAGTTGGGTTGGTCAAGTACCAGTATTACTGCCTAGTGGATTTCTAGCATTATATGTGTGTATTTTCAGGATTGTTTTGTTACATGGCTGGTCATATAGGGATGTTCAAAAACAAGGGAATAATGTGTATATCCTACTGTTAGTGGGTTTATTGCCTCAGAAGGCAATATATGTTCTAGCGTGTACGATTGCTACTCATTCCAACATGACTAGAGTCAATAATCAGAAGGGAAAAAGGAGGAAGTTACAAGCCATAGCATGTATATAAACGTTTTCACGCTATCAATCGAAAGTGCCAAAAGTTCTTGGTAATCTTAGTATCCTTGACGATTCCGCATACCCACATCCCACGCATCCTGCTTCAACCACCATCCTATACTTTTCCACGACACCACCAACTCTGGCTATGCGTTATCTTGCCTCGTTTGTTCTGGCCGCCGCCGCCGCCTCAGTTTCCGCACAGGATGTTGGAGTCTCGGAGGGCTCCAAGGTGTCCGCCGGCGCCAGCGCCATCGACAGTCCCAACATAAACAATGGGTTCCAAGCAGAGTCCTCGCTGCTTACCTCGGGCGGCAGCACCGCATTCGGCGGAAACACACTGTTCAACCACGTTGCCGGCAGCCAATTCACCAACGTCAATGAGAATCTGTCAGTGCAGGACAATCTGGTCAACAATCCCGGCTTCACCAGCGTGCAAGGGAACAACGGCTGGACCGCTGACGGCGACGGCAATCTGATGGGTCCCGTTCTGAACGATATGCGTGGCGGCTTTGCGCCTCTGCGTAAGCGTGCAGGCGATGTCGTTTTTGCCAACAACGCTCATCATATCGCTTCCGTTATGTACTCTCCGTTTGCACCCGCCGCTTACTATGGCCCGGCGACTGTTCTTTCCTATCCGGTCTCCGTGGTCGCTCCTGTTTACTACGCCCCTATTCACAAGCAGACTCGCGGGTATACCGCTGAGGCCCCTGCCAAGGAAACTCCAAAGTACGCGAGCAAGGCGCCTATTGTTGAGCAGCCCAAGCCTGAATACAAAGCACCCGTTGCTGAGCAGCCCAAGCCAGAGTACAAGGCGCCTGTTGCCGAGCAGCCCAAGCCTGACTATCATGCGCCTATTGCTGAGCAGCCCAAGCCTGAATACAAAGCACCCGTTGCTGAGCAGCCCAAGCCTGAACACAAAGCACCCGTTGCTGAGCAGCCCAAGCCAGAGTACAAGGCGCCTGTTGCCGAACAGCCCAAGCCTGAATACCACGCTCCTGCTGCCGAGCAGCCAAAGCACGTGTATCCGTCACCAGTTGCAGAGAAGCCAGTTGAATACTCGGCCTCTCCCATCACAAACATCAAGTATGCGAAGGCTCTTTGATTACAATGGATGTTATAGTAAAGCCTCACTGTTTTCATGCGTTTATCTCAACAGAAACTGTTATTGTATTTAGCTATAGGAATAATCAATGGTGTTTGGTGATTGTTCTGTGAAATACAACATGTAAACGCCACTTGCAAAAAAGTCCAATCTTTTATAAAGATAATTGTCTACTTGTTTTAGACGAGGTTGTCGGTTTCTTAAGAACAATATTTCCTATCGAGTCGCTAGAATGCTAATTATTCTTTGAGTATCTGGGTTCTTGTTTTGATGTTTTTTCTGGCTTGGTCATATGGAAAGCTAAGCGCCACCGGTTTGTTTCCTTGTTTGTTTTTAGCTAGATTTTATACTATGCTTTGTGCGAAACAAGAGGAAGAACGCTCCTATCCCTCCTTTTATTTGCGTAGTGACCGCTGTTTTAGTGTTGACATCCAAATTGGAATATAAAAATTCCTGCATTTACGGCTTCGTCATTTTCCTTTGGCGAGAATTTCAGTATAGATTATAAGCGCGATCTGTCTCTGTATTCCACCATTTACATAAATTAACTCTGCCTCCCTTTGCAAAGCATCATTTCGACATCCTGGTCCTTGACACAAAACCTCCCTCCTTCCTCCTTCATACACGCTATAAGCCTCTCCTCTTTATTTTTTAAGCTCCTTTTACTGTTACAAAATGCGTCTGTCTCTTCTTGTTATCCAGTGCGTCACTGCCACTGCTGTTCTTGCCGCCCCGACCCTCCGTGCCAGAAGCAACGAGGAGATTGAGGCCGAGGCTGGCGATTCTCTCTCCAGCGGACCGGCTGCCATCAGCAACCCAAACATTAACAACGGCGAGCAGATTGATTCGTCCTTTATAGACGATGGCAGCACATCTGGCGGTGACGTCTTTGCTAACAACATTGGTATGACCATCACCAACGTCAAATCCAACAGCGCCAACAAGGACAACATTGTCATCAACCCAACCACCGTCAACTCCAACGGCAACGCTGGCAAGACTGCCAACGGCCAGGGCAACAACATTGGCGACTCGGAGACTGTTGTTCCAGGAGTCCTGTTCAAAAGAGATGCTATAGTTAATGGCGGAGTACTGGACTCGTACTACTTCCAGCCTGGCTTTGCCTATGCGCCATACCCCGGTCTCGGCTACCCTGTTCCCTATGCTGGCGGCAGCTTCAACTACAACTTCCAGGATGCCACGATTATTCAGAACCAGGCTCGTCATAGATACTTTTGATTAATTTTATTGTGGCAGATTATTCTATCTTTTTGCAAGATTTCTTTTCATTTTGCCTGATTTGATCAATATTTTATAGCCATGTTTCATATATTTTATATCCGGATATAGTCTTTTTTTTTTGGAAAGTGTGACATGGCCGTATATTTTTATACAGCTCCGCTCTTTGTAGAAACAAATCCCAGGAATCACGCATTCAGATAGGAAGCGAGTTTTTTCATATCAAGGAATCCTGTGAGATGAATGAGTTTGCCATTTCTTTCTGCTATAGAAATTCATGCAGAATAGCAAGAGAAAAAAAACCAGCTTTACGAACCGGTTTTTTGTCTTGACTCTTCAGCTTGTAATTTTTGCATATTTCAGACATTATGAACGCAAACGCTGATATCATTTATTGCATATTCAAGGAATTTGTAAGCTCCACCTCTATTACTCTAGAGAAATGGAAGCTGCAGCTGCCTTTGCTTTCCATATGTCGTAGCTGGCGCAAAGTGGGCGTACCAATTGTATACTCTCAGCTCTACATCGGATGCTCAAAAAAGCCACTACACAGAATAGCCAACACAGCAGGGCAAAGCAGCGCCGTGCCCAATGTGTATGTTGTTTCAAACATTGACCTGGTCACTCTGCTGGGATTCAACAGCTATTCCAAAACCATACATATTGTCAGAGAGCACTCGATGAATCTATACGACTTTGTTTCTCAATCCATCAGTGCTCTAGACCATTTTGACAGCAAATGGAGTAATGCTTCTTCACTAATTTTCAAAACCACCCTGAATATGCAGCCAGTAAATATGGACCCGGGACGCTTTGAAACCCAAAACATATTCACGTTCGAGAGATTAAACCAACTAGCCAGCAGCATAACCGCCCAAATGCCTAATCTTGTGCATGTCTGCGCTGCTCAAAATAACGATATAGGACTGATTACAGTGGTTGCAAATAGAGTTGTTTCAGCAATAGCGTTCCAGGTGAAGCACTTGACTACCAAGGTGTATAGATACATTTACGCCGGCAGTTTTTCTAGAAATCTCACCAATCTTGGTCTAACGTTTGCACCGGCTGCCATCCAGAATATACCAAAAGTATGTGCTCCGACTTTGAAAAGACTTGAACTGTTTGGTGTCTTTCAGAACTTTTCTTGGAATTCATTTGGTGACGACTCGTATGCACATTGCCTTGAGTTTTCTAGCCTTGAGGCTCTTTGTATTCACTTTGTGGACGGCCCCGACATGCTTCAGAACAACAAGAGCATGGCTGTTGTTTTGGGCAATGATTTTATCAAGAGATTTAACTTCCCAAAACTTAGATACCTAGACATTAACCATACCATTACCAGCTGCACATTCCTACAATATGCAAACTTTCCAAGTAAATTGCCGTGTTTGGAGATTCATCTATCGCCAAATGACTCTGTTCTGATTAGAGACATTCCCTTTGGTGACACTGAAAGACGAGAGCTAGCCAAGCACTTTTCCAACCTTGGAATTAAAACAGAGCCAATTAAGCTCATGAATCAGTTGTTTGGGTCCAATATACACTCTAACAGGTCAGAGCTAGCACTGAAAGATAATGCGTTAATACCGAGTATAAAGAGTGCAAAATGGAAATATCTTCAGAAATTACGCATATCAGCGCCATTGGACCTGTCCAGGCTGATAGAAACTGTTATCAGTCTACAACAGCTTGAAAGCCTGTCTGTGGATAGCCTGACTTTTGTTCAGGACATTGCACTTGCGCTAGATGAAAAAGTGAAGAAAGCCCTGACAGATCCACTAACCCCCCTTAACACTAGCATCAAAAATATGCAGCTAAAACTGGCCTTTGAAGGAAGCGCAGATAATATGTCGTTTTCAATAATTGTAAAATATTTGATCCTAAGGGTGCCAACCCTTCAACAGTTAAAAGTGAGCAAGAGATACAGAAGCGAAATCAATGCATTCATCGATACATACAGCAACATGTATCCACATCTTACTGGCCTGGCACTATAGACGAGTAAAAAATAAATCATTTGGCAAGAAGTAAAACAAGACAAGCTAAAGAAAGCTTTGCATACAATAAACACCAGCTACAACTCTTCATTTGTACACACTACTGGTCTCCCAATCTGTGTTTATTTCGTTTTCGGGAGATGCCACCATGTCCAGCGGATCAATCAGCCGGAGCTCCTTGGTAACTGCGTTTTTCACAAGCTCATCCAGCTCTTTCGTTACAACGCCAATCATCTTTTTGAACCGACCATCGATTTTAGCAATATTGTCAAACGCCGCTTGTGTTATCGGTATCGACATGAGCGAGTCAGCCAGCTTTGTGTACATAATAACGGTTATCTGACAGAACGTGTCAAACACTTGCAAAAAGTCCAGGTCAAATGGCGGCGAATGTGTGTCAAGGTACGAAAAGTTCCCCTGCTCATAGCTTGCTTGGATAGAAGATCCATGTTCCTCGTTCCCCTTTGACTTTCTAAAAAAGTGTCGCTTTTTTGTTTTACTCCCAGACTCTGACATGTAAGCATCGTATTCGTTTATAAGGATGCCTAGGGCTTTGATGTAATCGGACGGGTTTGATATTGCCAGAATTGGACCCAGACTGGCGCCAAGCATAAAGTACGCCCGCGTGCGCTTGCGCAACCTAATGCTGTTAAACATGCCTTGCAAGTCATCGGCGTCAAATATAAGCGTATTGAAGTAGGCGCGTCTCTTGTTCCCCATCCTGACCGTAATATTTCCATTTGGCTGGGCTGCATCGAAGGAGCCCCTGTTTAAGCTCTCGTTATACCCAGGTCCTTTAGCGTTTGTGTCGATATCCAGCTCCAAGGGCAATGCCATTGAATTCCGCAGATGCCGAAACGTCACTATCCGTTTGTTAAGAAGCTCGCGTATGCTGAGCTCCCAGACGTTCCCTGCTGGTGAAGCCATTGGTTTATAGGCTGGCAATGTAAATTTAGTGAATATATGCTAGTAAATAGTAAAAGTGAAGTATTATGCTGTGTCAAACAAAAAAAGTAAAGAGTAAACGAGACAGACCACCAATATTAGATTGTTTGGAAAAAGACCATCACACAGTATTTGCACCACATAACAGATCGTCTCTGTTGCATTTGGCATGCAACGAAAAGAGGCTTGCTGAAATAAAAATATAAACACTTTGGATTGTGCAATCTGATTGGATGCATATTACAGGTCACATTACTGATCCCCTAACTCTGCTATATGTCAATAATACCAGAGCTGGCTATAAATATTGGAGTGGATACAGCAAAGACCTTTTGAACGGATTCCTTACATTCCTCTCAAGCCTTTTGGCTT
>JANBTT010000161.1:0-31473 GCA_027578915.1 Coemansia sp. RSA 1200 | reverse complement strand
GATGTTATCAACCATGCGGTGGTAGGAACTCTGCCATTTGTCAGCCATGATAACAAGAGTATTTACCCAAGCGATGAGTATTCACAAATAACCTTTGAACCTGGAAGCGGTGAATTGGTTGTACGTCTATTGACGATGATGTTTACCCTGGATTTTGATCAGTGCGGTCTGGTAGTCCCACAGCTTGGAGGAGTTTTCCGTGCATTTGGGCTGTGTGAAACTATGGATACGGCAGATCAGAGCGATACGGTGTTATCTGTTGTTGTTGAAGATATTCAACAAGCGCCATGCCGAATTTACCTGTCTGGTGCAGGGTATCTGGGAGGCCGTGTGGTTTACCCGGTTGGCACGACGTCGTGGGTGCACAAAGCGGCAATTATAGTGGCCGATGAGCAGAATTCCCACATGCGCCAAGCTGTGGTAAAGATACAATGGTGTCGTCATGATCGATTGACAGAAAGAAGAATCTACGATCTGCTGTGCAAGATGGGCATTCCAAACATACCAAAGGTCTTTTATGGTGGACAAGTTGAGACAAGCAAAATCACGACCCTCACAAAGTGCAACATACTAGTCTTTGAAGATTGCGGCGTTGGGATTAGCCAGTACGTTCAGGATCTTGCCAAACAGCCATCGGCTAACCACTGGAGGTTGCTGGATATTGTGTGCGGGTACATCCACACGATATATGCTGCGTGGTCAGGAAGCACGGTGCGGATCCTCCACCGCGATATTTCCTCGGGAAACCTCATGGTTCGCGCTAACCACGCTATGGTAATCGATTGGGAATATGCTTTGCAGGTCAGCACCAGCGAACGGAGACAGTGTGTAAGCAGCCATCCGTTGACGGGAACTTTGGTCTATGCGAGCATGGGAGTTCTGAGTGGAGGGAATATGCGTTCTGCAATAGACGATATTGAGTCGCTCTTCTACGTTTTGGCACACGCCATTGAGACAGCCCAGTATGCCAGTAATGAGTATAACGCCAAGACGCAGGACAAATCTATGCAAAACCTCTGGAATGGGTCTATATCAGAGACCCAGCTAATAGAAGAGAGAATAAAATGGTTCTCCTCTAGTGAATGCTACAAGTCTCGTCTTAGTGAAAAATGCCCATACTTTTGGCGCGATTTCCTTTTGTCGATGTACTCTATTCTTGACATTGGCAGACATACCGTGGCTAGCGGTGTTATCATTAGGAGCACCAGTGTTGAGGAGTATGTGCGCCAGCTGGTTCTGGCACTTTTCCCGGTTCTGGACAAGTACGGAACTGAAGCAAAGCACTTTACCCAGCTAGTAAAATTGGTTTTGTAACGCCGTGTTTGAGATGTGAATATTGAAATTGGACTGAGGTGGTTTCTTCAGTTCTTTTGAATAAAAATTGTTATTTAAATGCTGAGCAAAATCCCATCAAATGTTAATATACCTCGTATATTTCATCAGTTTATCGAAGAGACTCGGGAGTTGAAATAATAAACCTTGGTCTAATCCTGCTGTCTCAATGCTAATTTGGAGAGCAACACAGCAAGAGCAGCAATGGAGCTGGAAGCCTGGAAAAGAATCTATATCTTCCATTTGCTGATTTTGTAATGCTTGTTGCCCAACACACGCTGTCAGCGATTAAAGGGTCTAAATATGGCGATACAAGACTGATTCTTCCATATTGGGCTTCAATTTCACGCCATTCAACAGCGATGACGACACAAAGATTGATGGTGCACTGGCTGTTTGCAGTCCACAGGATAATGTAAAGGGGCAACCAGATCCAAACTATAGAAATATCTTTGCAATTGTCGAGTTCAAGCGCAATAGCACAAGCCGTATGGATCCTTTTGGTCAGCTTATTGACTACACACGCAATCTGTATGCCAACCAGCTGAATCGACGCTTTGCCTGGGTGCTTTCAGTCTGTGGAACTAATGTGCATGCTTGTCTATTCCACCACGGCGGTGTTCGGGCATCAACGGCAATGGATCTAGCAACATCTGCAGGGCGTAAGGACTTTGTTTCATTGTTGGTCAATTGGTCATTATGCGAGACTCCAAAGCTTGGCTACGGCCCATCAGTTCGCATTGATCCCGCAATGCGTACCGGAGAAATAGATTGTTTCACCGATGCTAACGAGGAAGGCGGAAAACACAAGCATACATACAGCGTGAAGGACGTTATTTCCATATCGACAAGTGTATTTGGGCGCCATACGCAATGCTTCCTGACCAGTCCAAAAACGACAATGACAGACATGTGATTATTAAGGACTCTTGGCCACTTGTTGTTGGTCGAGATGGCGAGAATCTTGAGAAGTTCAACGAAATCAAGCATCTGAAACTGATAGACGAAAGGCTCCGCAACAACTCCAAAGGGGTGCTCTATTCCAAGATTGTGATGGCTGGGACAGTGCGCATTAAACATGGACAAAAGGAGATTTTGGACGAGGCATTTGCCATCTTTGCAGACGATTCGACCAAGGAGTACGGCTGTAGACGCAATCATCAGAGAATTGTTCTTGATATGTATGGAGAGCATTTGAAGACATTGAAAAACGAGAGCAAGCTTATAATGGTGCTGGCTGACGCAATGTTCTGCCATAACACAATACTTGAAAAGTGCAAGCTTCTTCATCAGGACATATCCGATAACAACATACTCGTTGTACGAAATAGCCATAATGAAAGCAGTACCAGGACCAAGGACTTGCAAGGATCATTTGCTAAAGATTCTTCTACATGTCCTCCAGTTCGTGGGCTGCTTATAGACTTTGACTATGCTGCGCTGGTAGAGCCTGATAGCGGCTGCTCTGGCAGGGACCATCGCTCAGGCACATTGCCATTTATGAGCATCCACAATCTCTCTGGCGAGAGCGGAAGACAAACAGCGTTGGATGACTGGGAGTCGTCGCTGTACTTGGCATGCTGGCTGGGCACTTTTGGCATCACACGCAAAGATCGGCGCAAAACGGTGGTACACGAGAATGCCCCTATTCGGGAGTGGCGTAACTGGAACATGTCGACTGCTGCCGATCCAAAGCGAACAAGCATGCATAGCAGGGACATATTCCTGGCCCATACTGTAAAGCATATGAATGAAAAGTATCCGCTGCTTCGGGATTTTGTGATCGAGATCCACAAAAGGCTTTTCCTCTACAAGAAAGACTGCAGCGGATCATTGGTTATTTTTGATGATCCGCTTGTCCAGCACAACCAGTACAAGAGAAAAATAGCCAAGGCATTGATGAGGATAAAAAAGAGCAGAAAGCATTTGAACTGCCAGTAGAAGAATATTTTGAATCATGTAGCTTTTAATGTTTGAAAGACATAACATTTCATGTTTTCTTTATGCTTATGATAGATTTTCACATTGAAAGAGTATTCTAGAAACATTTCCCCCTTGGTAATCAGATCACATTATTCAATTTGTTGTCTGATGTTTGTGATCTCACCATTCTTTTTATAGTAAACAAAAAAAGCATTGCCAGTATAAAACATAAGCTAATTCTCTTTCCTTTGTTTCCCTTTTCACTATTATTTACTTTTTATTTCCACTTTTTCAATGGATTCTTCTATGCTTACATTTTATCTTAAATGACTTCCTCTAAAAGAGAAGGAGGAGACCCACTGTCAACTCCTCCAAATAAAAAGGTTGCAAAGTCTGAACGCTTTACATCGTTGGAGGCTACAGCAGAACGCCAGAAGCGTGGACTGTCCAGCAGTTCCAGGCTATTTGATAAGCCCGCTCCATCGTTTTCTTTGAACCACGAACAACAGCCTGGAGGAGGAACACCGCAAAAGCAGCGTGTCAGCCATGCAAGCAGCAAAGGCAACCTAACTCTGTCAAACAGCGAGATTCGCACAGAACGCAATGCGGAGGCAAAGGTGTGTGTTGAGCAAAGTCTTGTATCAGACACACCAGTTGCACAGATTATTAGACCTAGAGACACTGGATTGTCAGAGCTTGTTAGCACCGTTGCTACAAGTGTTAACGAAAGACTCGAAGCGTTTACTACTTCAGCAGAACAGAGCAACGAATACACAGCACTGAAAGAGTGGGTTTCAGGGCAGAAGATGGTGTCGGAGCGTGCATTGTATCCGTGTATTTCTGCATTTTTCAGCTATGTTTCCCAGCAGATTGACACAGCGCACAAAGAGCTTGTTTCCATTAGCACAGACAACAACAACAGCAACATTGGCAGCTACTCCAGAGCACGTTTGCTTTTGCCAGCAGAGATGCCAGACAGCAACCCAGATGGCTCGGACGACCACACACGCGTTGACATTGCTCTTATGAATATCAGCAGAAAGAAGGAAGGATCTGACTCAGAACATATCTATCCTGGAAAGCCAGACTACAAGCACGTTGCAGCAATAGTCGAAATTAAACACAGATCTGGAAAGGGGAAGGATGCACTGGCACAGCTGTACACTTACAACCGCAACCTATACACTAACCAGGTCAATCGGCGGTTTACGTGGGGCTTTACAATATGTGGTACCGTAGTCCATGCATGTGTATTCAGCAACGACAACATATTTATGTCCAAATCAATGGATGTAAACAGCACAAATGGTCGTAGCTGTCTTGTAACGATGCTTGTGGATATGGCATATTGCGAAGAGGACCAGCTAGGTTACGACCCAACCATCCGACTAGATGACCATGGCAACGCAGCACATATCGATGTATATGACAGAGGAACCAGCAGAAAGTACACGCTCAGGATTCTGAAGACGATTATGAGAGCCACAAGGAGCTTTGGACGCCATACTCGTTGCTTCCTGTGCAGAGACGATGTGCTTGCAGAGAATGTTGTTGTCAAGGACGCATGGGCACATTCCAATCGTAGAACAGACAGCGTTAAGCAGCAGGAGAAGGATGGCGATCTACGTGATGAGGTTGTGTTTATGCAAAAGATTAGAGATTGTCTTGCTGGCAGAGATGATCTGAAAGGAACATTTGCAAGCATAACACACGGAGGCGCTGTTCAGATTCTTAGACATAATTCTACGCTGGAAGACAACACAGATACAGTGTTTGGAGAACTTGTACAACACCCACCGAACCAGTGCGAATTCAGAGTTCACAGACGCATTGCCATGAAGCCTGAGTGTGTGCCGTTGCAGAATATTGAGAATGTTGACCAGCTAATTGTTGTTGTTGCAGACGTGATGGCTGCACACACCGCCATTGCAACAGAGTGCAGACTACTGCACAGAGACATTTCAGTCAACAACATGCTTTTCACAAAGCTTCCTGACAACACAGTGCGCGGAGTTCTTATTGATTTCGACTGTGCAAAGGATATGACAGACAACGACTTTGGCACACGACCAGAACGAACAGGCACATATCCGTATATGAGCATTAATAATCTTGCCGATTCCAATGTCAAGCGCACACAACTGGATGACTGGGAATCGCTCATTTATGTGTTGTGCTGGCTGGGAACAACAGGCATTAACCTGAACGACGAAAAGCAGCTTAATCCTAATGAGCAATTACCAATAAGCGACTGGCAGGGCAGCGACCCAAAAAGAGTAGCCAGATCAAAACGCCATCATCTTCAAAGCTGGAGTGGCTTTGTCGGTGATATCCTAAATGGCTTTCTTGACATTGAGGGATACTTTGAGTTGAGTGGGCTTGTAGAAGACCTCTACAACAAATTGTTTCATAATGAGAAACTGTCTGTCTTGGCTTCTGGTACGACAAATGTAATTCGCATTAGGGGATCCCCAGAGAATGCCATAAAAGGACGTCTTGACGAAAAGCTGGGCACAAAAATCCGCAATCCATTTGAGCGACGTGCCGAGTATTCTGCAGACATTGCCAACGATCTACTTGAAGCAATTATGACTGCACGCACAAAAGCATTGGTGAAACTAAGAAGTTAAAAGCAGGACATATATAGCAATAGTAAATAGGCCTTTCAATCCACATTTTAAATGTACAGATATACTAACAAATTTTAATGATTGAATATAAACTATTATTGCATGGACAGCAATGTTATAAGAAAAATGGATAAGCTGCTTCATGCATAAAACACTTAAAGTAGATATGGTATTACTACTACAAGACATCCGTAATAGATTGGCCGCAGTTGCCAAAGTTCTGGTGCTCATGGATATACTGGCTCTCGCCCTATCTGTACTACATTGAGGGCGTCATCACCAGCGATCTTTACAACTCCAAGGTTGTCTACAGATCCAACGGGTTCTATGACCTTGAGCTAGGCCTGCAGCGAGTATGCTGGCGACTGGGCCTCCGGTGCCATCGGCAACATTAACAACCCAGATGCCTCGTTCTCCTGCCAGTACTGTCCTTGCAAGGTCAGTGTCAAGTATTTTACTTTCCTCAATTGGAGCTTTACGCACAGATGGCGCAATGTCGGCATCATGTTTGGCTTTATTGTCTTTAACATTGTTCTCTGAAAGGTCTACAAGGGTGAAAAGAAGAAAAGTTTTTTCATTTCTTGTTTCTTTTCATTATTTTTTTACTAAAATTCATATTGATTTTTTAAAAAATGCTAAAGATATTAAAAGAAAAATATTGCTTACTGTCCAAAGTCGTTTGCTTTGACGAGCTCAGCAAAGTGGCCATTGCTTGTAAGCAACTCGGCAGGTGGGCCAACCTCAACTATTCTGCCATTGTCCATAACAATAACTCTGTCACTTTTCATAATAGTCTCCAGACGATGCGCAATGGTCAACACAGTACAGTCTTTAAACTCGGACTGTATAAGACTGTGTACTTGTCTGTCTGTTTCTAGATCAACGCTTGCTGTTGCCTCATCCAGAACAACAATCTTGCGATTACGCATCAGCAGCCTGCAAAGACCAAAAAGCTGCTGCTGTCCTTCACTGAAGCTATTGCCTGCATGTCTACTAAGGCCATGTCGCCGAACACTCTTATTCTTGGTTATAAGGGGCTTTTCAACTTTGGGCCTTCCAATAAATGTGTTCATAAACAAGCGCATAAGCCGGCTTGCCTTTGCCCAATCTTCATCCCAATCTTTAATTTCTTCCAATATGTCTTCATTCATATCATTATCATCTTCATTTTTATCTTCATTCTCAAATCTGTTAGATCTTTGTGGCTGAACTTTTTTAACAACTCCGCACTTTATGATTGACGACCACATATCTTCAATGTTGTGTTCAACAAGCGGATCAAGATTCTGCCTAAACGACCCTTTAAACATTGTTGGCTCCTGAGGAATAATGCCTAGCTTTGGCCGTAGGTCTCTAATATTGAGTGAGAAAATGTCATGGCCATCAATTATAATAGACCCAGTGCAGTTTTCGCTGTCAACCATATGGAATAAAGCTCGGGTAAGTGATGTTTTACCAGCACCTGTTCTTCCAACAATTCCAAGCTTTTCACCCGATTCTATAGTCAGATTGATATTTTTAAGCACAAGCTCTAGATCCTCATGGTATCTCATATTAAAGTTGCGCAGCTCAATTTTACCAGCAGATGGCCATTGTTTTTCTGGAGTTATTGCATTCTCAACAAACATCTTTTCACCATCTATATCCATGAACTGCCCAAATTTCATTATTTTGTCTTTAAACTTTAGAATATCAGACTTGAAGCCAATTATATCACTAACGCTGCTTGCTAGTTTATCAACCAAGTTAGTGTAAATAACAAGCTCCATCGATGATACATTATGCTTGAATATATACTTTTGAATTAAAACAGATATCTTACACAATGCCACAATGCCATTAAACAGAATATACCTTGTATTGTGTGCATAAGTATCAAACAACTTAGTAGTCATGTCTACACATGAAATATTGTCTTTTGTATCCATATACTTTGCTGTAAAATACTTTTCCACATTGAAAATACGAATAAGTTTTTTTCCATCATCAATCACGCTTTCTATCTTATCCTGATCAATTGATATTTCTGAATCAATGTCTTGTAGCGCTGAAGTAACAGGAAGCTCAATCCTGTCTGATATAATATCTATCCACATAATCAATGGAGCAAATAACAACAGCTGTGGTGCATTTCTCCATACCATGTATATAGAGAGTACTGCATTGACTATTTCTACAATGCTTTTTTGAATAAACACAGGTATTGCCGAAGACATTGCTTCAACTCCGCTGTTGTATGCTGATGAGATTTCTTGTCTGGTATTGCTGTCAAAAAATGACAAGGGCAAATGAATTATATGATTAATAAACAGACTCTTGATCCGAGTTTCAAAATATTTTTTAGTGACAGAGTCAGTAATACCTTTCTCAACCTCTTTAATCACAATTTCAAGTAACTTTTCAAGCATTTCATATAGCAAATACTGTTGAATGACCTTACTGGTAACGTTTCCCGTGCCATGGCTATTTTCTAGTAAGCTCAGCTTGTTACTGTTAATAATGAACTGTAGTACTGGTTTGACTTGCGCCAATAATGTGATTAAAATTAGAGCTGTTGTACCACACATTTTCAAAACAAACCTTGCATGGTCCCAGTTGCTTTTCTTTGCCTTTTTGTTTTTGCTTAATTCTTTTATGTTTCCAGTAGTGCTATCATTACCCGAGTCTTCAGACATATCCGACATTGTGTCACTACCATCTTTATTGCTTAAATCAGAATTGAAGTCATTAGCTTCATTATTGTCATAATCTAACAATATTTCTTCCTTGCCAACCAGTGGATTGAATTCCTGTCGCACATTATGTATTACAGCCACATTTTTCTTGTCGTCAATTGACAATACCTTGTCAAAGAATGGCAACAGATTATCTGCATTGTTTGACATTATGCGGATTTTACCTGCAAGCAGCCCAGAATCCATTATTACATGGTCGAGAATGTGTCGCTTTACTTGAGTATCCACAGCAGACAGAGGGTCATCTAGTACATAGATGTCTGCTCTGGAGTAGACAGCACGTGCAAGTGCAAGTCGTAACTTTTGACCACCAGAAATGTTGATTCCACGTTCTCCAATTATTGTAGAATCCTTATCGGCCCAATTGTTGATATCCTCAGTTAATGCACAAGCATAGATTGCTTTGTTGTAGAAATCTTCATCATAATCACGGCCAAACAAGATATTATTTCTTAGAGTATCATTCATAATATATGGCCTTTGCTCAACATATGCCAATGAACCAACAACAGCACCTGTTCCTTTTATCATTTTAACCTCACCACAAATAGACAAAAGAAGGGTAGATTTCCCACATCCTGTCTTGCCAGTTACCATAACAAGCTCACCATCTTCTATTGAAAATGTCATGTTTTTCAAAACAGGCTCATCACTGTACCAACCAAATGTGCCATTTTCAACATAAATTTTTGGCTTTGAACAATCTACTAAGGTCTTACAATCATTATTTATATCTGTTTCACTATCTACAAGATGGCGTGCCAGAGTATTAACATAGCCACCATTTAATGCCTTTTCAACGCTATAATTACCTTTAGCAAGTGTAAATGGCAAACCCATGTTCATTGTAATATTATAAATATTACCTTCTAATGAACTGGTTAGCCTTGTTATTAGGTACATGTTGGCAACTGATATTGATTGATTTGTTGTCTCTGAATTATTATGCATATAAATGTAGAGCATTATATATGGTGATAGTTTTTCAGCAACCTTATCTAAAATATTAAATATAATCCAAACACATTTAATAATTAGTGCATACCACATGTGCTTGCTTTTGGCATCAAATTGTTTCCAATACTTTTGAAGCTCTGGGTTTGCATGTAACTTTTCCCATCCAAACATTTTTATTGATTTTATGTTGTGGTAGATTTCATCAACTTTACCATCATATTGGTTTAAATTGGATTTTGTCCACAGATAATGTGGGCCAAGCAGTCTGTTTAAGCATTTTCGTAATAATATACGCAATATTGCCATGCTAATTGGCAGTAATACCATCCATCCAACTTGAGCATAAATTGGTACAAATTGTACAAGCACATTTAATACAGATTCTGTTGTAGAGTCTATATCATCTAATGCATAATATATTTCTTGCATACCTTTTTTTGCATTGTTCAGTATATGGTTATTGAGAATCCCTTTGCTTAAAAGTGGCAAACGGAAAAAGTGCATTTCAATTGCATTATTTAGACGGTCATATTCTATATTCATAGCTGTGTATGCTCTGTTTAATCTTTCTGTACAGGCATAAAGAGCAAACTCAAGAACAACATACATAATTCCAACATATAAGCCATTCGCTTTTGGATAATCAATTTTTTTCATAATGTTATTTCCACAAAATGAAATACATGTATGCATTGCATTCATAATAGCCAAAACTGAATACACCGGAATCATTGGCTGCCACATTATTCTCATTGTTTCACGCAAAAAGAATAAAGGCACCTGAGAATTGTATTTAATTTCATTTACAATATTCTTCAAGCACATTCTCTCTGGGAAAGCCTTTAAATCGCCAAGAACAATGTCTCGGGATTTTTGAATATTTGCTAAATGATGCTCATGAGTAAATAACAAAGCATTACAAATATTTTTTATGGCAGGCAAGTTATCAAGATTAATACTTGAGGATAAAAGATATCCATGAAAAACTACACAAAGTAAATTGCAACCAAGCTCATGCTCAATATCTTCTACTGCCTTGTAGATGCTTAGAATATTGGCTAGTTGGAATGGATAAAAGCCACTAGAGTATTGTGTCAGTAATAACAATGCAGCAACTGACAATGGATAATGGATATCAATCCAATCATTACAATGTCTAGATGATAGTGCAACAAGTACAGCATAGCATAACAGAATAGGGGCATTGTTCAACTTGATAAATGGTGATTCCTTGTATTTCCAAGAAATTCCAAGAGCTATAACTAACAGCAAAACATTGCTAACAGCATCTAATAATTTAGTTTTATAGCTGGCTAACTGTAAATAATGCTCAATCAAAACTAACATTTCTGTAGATATAAAATGTATGCAGAATTATGAGGTTTGAAAAGAAAAGACCAAGAGTTGAAAATACCAAGACTTGAAAAGGAAAACTAGTTTGCATAAAAAATTAACTGCAGCTTATTATAAATATAAGAACCAACTAACTGTCAAAAATTATAAACTTCATATTGAAAATTGTATCCTCTTTGTAGAAAGACAAATGAATTGCTTGGACTTTTAAAGATCGGTCATCTAATTTTATCATGATGCAGTGACCACACATGATATGACTAAATCTGATTCAAAGCTGCATATTTTGAAGTTTGCAAAATTGTAGCTTGTGAAGCACAAAGAAAACATTCTATAAAGAAATTAATAAATTATTTAATAAAAGTTAAGTACTCTTTGTGAAGTGCCCCACATATTACATGCTGTAAAAAACAGCAATGTTGTGTAGTACATTATGCAAGTGTAACAGCCTTTCTGGTTTTAATTGTTTAAAAGTTTATTGCTATACTCTTTGGACTTTTTAATGTTAACATAAAGCCTAATCATAAAACTATTTATTGTAAACCCCAGAAGCCCGTAGCAAGCACTAGCTATCTGCATTATACTTGCAGTCTTTGTTAATGCAACTGATTTGTTTGCGTGGAATTTCTTCATGGGTTTTATTACCATGTGTGCATGTTACCCAATAAAGCTTATTACATCCAGCACATTTTACAGCACATGTAGTAGCCATATTTTCTTATAATTTGGTTATGTAGATACACTTGTCTGTTGATAAAAGTGGTGTTTAAATTGAATATAATTGCTGTATAAAAAGCTAATGGAATGCCAATTATGATGAATAACTTGCAATGGCAGTAAAAAAAAAGAAGAGGAAAGGTGGATTTTATATACCTTCACACAAACGGAATAATGAATATAATATAATAAAAAGTAATAGAAAGCAAAAAGCAGCTTAATTAATAAACTTGAAAGTACCAGTCATCATTGCATAAATGTTGGGTTAGGGATTGCGGATTTAATATATGGATAAATTGATTTGAGAATATATTAGAACTACATGTTGAAAGGAATGGCAACACTTTGTTCATAAAATAATTCAATTTGCAGTGATTTTGCATTAGACTACTTTGTGCTTTTGTGATTTGATATTTTTTTATTTGTTGAGCATTCTCCAGATTTTAACAAACACATCATGTGTGTAGATAATATGCTGGTAAACAATTGTCAATAATGCTTAAATAATATTGTTAATAACACCAAAAAAGCAATAAAAAGCATGGTATGACTAAGTTTAATAATGAATCCACATTTATATTAATAACTGCTACTTTGGTGTAACAAAATAAGCAATACCTATCAAAAAATCAGCAAACAAATAATTGTAAAAATTTTAAAAATCTTGTCCTATGGTGGGTAGCTCTGGTAAATTAAGCAGTCAGAAGCGCGTAAATAGGGCTTATTTTGGGGCCTTAGCTCAGTGGGAGAGCGTGCGACTGAAGATCGTACGGTCCCGTGTTCGATCCACGGAGGCCCCATTTTTTGGAGAATTTTTATTTCAACTTTATTTTGCTTTAGACAGAAAGAACAAGGAATTTAAAGTAGAATATATTTTTTATCGTTACACAAATTAGAGATGGAAGCTAACAGGGATGAGTAGCAGTGCCTTTGCTTGGATCGGCTGCAGGACGCGGGAGCGGGGATGCGGAGACGACCGGCGAGAGAGAGGAGGCGGACGGGAGGTTATAGAGTCCCAGAAAGCGAAGCGGGTAGCGGATGGCGACGTCGATGGTTGCAGCAAGTAGTAGAGAGCTGGGAGCAGGAAGCATGCGGGTAAAGAGGGCGCGAAGAAGCGCGGAAAGCGAGGGCGCAGAGATCGAGAGCGAGAGAAACTGGTGGGACGAGGGAAACCCGGCGACGATGCAGCCGGCCCAGACATTGGGCGCCGCACGGCGCAATGCAAGCGTATGGGGCGCGGCGCCAGGCAGGTCAGTGAAGCGCAAGCAGTGGAAGCCTACGCCCAGCGGATCGGCGGGAATAGGCGCCCACGAGAGCACAAAGAGGTTGCCGATACGTGTGGCCGAGGACGGCGCGCAAAGAGCATCGGGCATTGGTGCTGGAGAATGAGCTGGCGGAGATTGAGCTTTGCCCGGGAGAGGCATGTTGTCAATGGCAGCGGTGACGCGCACGCAGTCGTATGGGGTCCCGCGCACAGCGTCGTCGGCAGGCATCATTGCTGCAAACTCGGGCGCGTGTGAAACGCAGAGTGCGCGACGCCAGGCGGCGCAGAACTGCGGATGTTGCGGCGGATGCGCCAGTATCGGCGACGGCGTGCCGGCAAGCAGAAGGCATGGCAGGTGGTAGGCGGTGTCGAAGCAGGCAACGGGTGCGCAGCAGTGGAACGAGGCGCCGGGTCGTCCGCAGAGAGTGCACGGGAGCGCGCCGGCAATACGGTCCTTGCTGTCAAGCAGGAGCGCTCCCTGGAAGCGCACGGACGGAGGTGGCAGTTCTACCGTTTCTGCTGCTGCTGCTGCTGAGGTGGCAACCGGGCCCCACGCCCACGCAACGCACTCTACGTGCGCCCAGCGCGAGGTAGCCGCCGTGGCTCCTAGCAGCGGCACAAGACGCCCAAGCGACGGTCGTTGCGCAAGCCTTGCTGAAGCCGCAACACCGTCGCCGCACAGACCGCAGAGCGCGCACCGCCGCCAATCTCGCACCAGCGGCCCGGTAAGCGATGTCGGATGCGCCGCGCAGTAACGGGTCTCCAGGGCCTCGATGTCAAAGCGGCTGCGGTCAAAGCGCACGTCCGAGCGCGTCAGGCTGAGCAGCAGGTTGGCAGCCTCTGCAGCAGCGGCGGTGTCAGCGTCGGGAGCGACTGGCGACGCAAGTGTGGCCTGCGATGCAAGCAGCGTGGCGATTGCTGCGTCAGTGGTTTGGGTCTCGGTCTCGGTCTCACTCTCGGTCTCCGTTTCCGAGTCGGTTTCAGCGCCCATGACCATGTATTGTTGCTGTTGCTGCTGCTGCTGATTGATGGATGCGCGCAAGCACCGTGGAAGCGCCGGGATGGCGGCAACGGCGGCTTCATTTAATTCGTCGTCATCCAGCTCCGACGCGCTGCTTGCATCAATGTCTGGCAGCAGCAGCGCGCCATTGCTGCGTGCGCAGGTCGGACACACATAGGGCGCGTCCTCCAGCGTGATAAGCGCATCGTACACTGCGGGCGTCAGACGGGCGTCGCACTCGGTGTGTATCCAGAAGCTGCAGATGTCGCAGCACACCATGCTGGCGCCTACGCTGCGGCTGCTGTATGTGGCCACGCACTCGGGACACACGCGCGCCCGCTCGATCTGCCGCGCACAGCCGCCGCACATGCTGTGGTCGTGCGTCCATTCGATGCTGCTGGGCGTTTCGCTGCCAGAAGCAGTGTTAGCGCGCAACCCGCACTCCAGACACTCGACGCAGTCGTCGCATATCCAGCCGTCGATATCAGTTGACGCTATCTGCTGTTCCAGCTGCTGCTGCTGGGAACTCCCGCACTCCGTGTGCATGTATCGTCTGCATTCCCTGCACTGTGCAAGCGCAGCCGTGTCGTGCGGCCCAACTTCCAAACATCGTGCGCACACGCGACATGCCGCACAGACAAAGCGCGATCCGTTGCTGCTTCCACTAAGACCGTCGGCACAGAACCAGTGGAATGGATCTCCGCATCCGCCGCACCGCACCAGCTGCCTTCCTGTCGTCGCGCACTGCACACACGCGCGAATCGGCGCTCCGTCATTCGTAAGCGGCACATCAACCATTGCTCTGGCACCCGCCATGCCGCCTGGCAGGCTATGTCTCTGTCTTTGGCGCTGTCTTTGGCGCTGCCGTCCCCATGCGTCCAGTGCGTTGGCAATACTGCGTCGCAGTTGCTGCTTGCGCTGGTACCGCAGCGTGCGCAGGTCGGTGTGGATGCTCTTGAGCGTCAGTGCCCGGGACTGGAAATGCGCCAGTACTGCGCGTGTCTGCGGATCCAGACCATCGACAGAATCAACAGTGATCTCGGCAGCAATGTCGGCATCGCCGTCATCGCCGCTGCTGCTGGCACTGACGCTGGCGTTACTAACAGCATCCGACGGCGACGCCGGGTGTCTATGACTATGCTTGCGATCAACGCCCGTGCTATTTGCGTTATCCGATGGGATGCGCGAATGCTTCGAGTGTCGGGACATGTCAGGAATGCTCTTGCGCTTCCGACTGTGCATGTCCTTTTTGCGGCGCTGGCTTTCAGCCACTGCCGCCGCCGCAGCCGCCGCCGCCGCCGATGACGTTGCGCTGATTGCGTCGGCTGCTGCTGCTGCTGCGCGCCTCTGTTTGACGCAGACGAGTGCTAGCCCGTTCTCTACGCGTCTGGCAAGCCCATCCACTGCGCCCGAAAGCTCGGTCTGCGCAGCCCGGTCCGAGTCCGGCCGATGCTGGTCGTCTGAATCGGTCTCCTCGTCTGCGCGGTCTGCGGTATCCGAAGCCCGCTTTCTCGCCGCCGCGCGTGTGCGACTAATGCGTGCGCAGAGCTCCTGGCGCAGCGCATCCAGCGGCACCTCGATGATGTCGGGCTGCAAGGAGGAGAACGAAGCGGAGGAAGACGAGGATGATGAAACAATCGATGAAGTGGTGGGCGATCCGCCTGCTGGTGCGTCGTCAGCCGGTGCGCCCAGTCGCTCGGCCAGCGCTCTATTTGGATCCTGTCTGGGCACAAGCACACGGCATGCAGTCCACCCATTGACTGCCACACGACTCTCGTTAGCCGAAGAAGAAGGCACCGCCGCCGCCGCTGCTGACATTGCCTTTGTGGGCTTTGTGCGCTGGGCAGACTTTCCACGCAGCCCGGACACCGCGTCGCTGCCATTAGCGAGAGGCGAGTCGGTGTGGACTGTGGCAACCGGCTTCTGCGCTTGACGCGCCCTACCCTGCGCACGCATAACGCGGCACACAGCCGTGGCCCACGCCGACGGCGTCTCAAACGCTGCGCGCATGAATTCAGTCCCGTGCGGCTGAACAAAGTCCGACGGCAACGGTTCCCACTGCGCAGCCAGCGTTCCCTGCGCTGTCACGGTGGCCTGGAATGGCCAGCTGTTGCATGCCACTCTGTTTCCTGCCAGAACCAGCCCTTCCTCTACCAAATGTCCAATTGTCACTTTTCCATTTGGCGGGAGTGTCAGAACCCGATATGCCAGCGGCCCACTGCTCGTTGCTGCCACTGACGCCGATGCAGATGCTGCTGTGGTTCGACTCCGTCCGCTTCCTTTGGTTGTGTCATGAGTGGTGGTTGTGCTTCTTTGTGTTCGCCGATCAGTCGCCATTAGCGCTAGGGCAGCGGAAATGTGCCACGGATTTTGGGTGTGTGAAGAGGTGAATGTGAGTGGAAGAAACCCAGTAAATGAACGAAATTGTCAAATTGCTCTTCGTTTACTCCTCTGCACAATGGTGGGAATGCTGAGAATGTAGGTTGTAGTAATAAAATGCAAAGGTGCAAAAGAAAGGAGCCAACAAGGACAGTTGTGAATGTAGTTGATTTGAGGTTTTTTTGTTTTGTTTGTTTGTTGACTGCTAATATTAATCAAGACGGAAGATTTGTCCAGCTGTAATTTTACATTTGCATTGAGCAAAAAGAAAAGTGGGTATAAAAGAAAGAAGCCCTTCCTCGAGATTAGGACTAGAAATGAATGTATGCCTAGCGTTTTTTTACTGTATGCCTTTGAAAAAAAAGAAGACAAAGGAGTCTAGCTTTTTTCTTTCAATTCACTGCAACTTGGATTTCTTTTTTTCTTGTCAGACAAAAATGCAATAAAATGCAAAAAAAAGTGAAATGGGAGGATCAGAAAATGCACACCCTTATTAATTCACCAAGCCTTTTTGCTTTCTTTCGTCACTGGGACCAAAAGTAAAGGCTTCGCTTCATTCCTCACAGTCAGGAAATAAAAGAAGAATAAAATTTTTCCTTTCCTTTAATGTTAGAAAAAGCGCAGCAAGCGTGGACGAGAGGAATGGTCGTGACCTTCTTTTCTTTCTTTCCCCCCATTCCTCCCCATCCATCGTTTTAATTTCCCACATCAAACAAGGACAGAAGAGAAGAGGAAAAATGGGGAGAAAAATGGGGGACGAAGAAGCGGCATCCATCCTTCTTCTCTCCATGCAAGCCAAGCTTAGAAACCTGAAGACAAAGTTCATCTGCTGGTATAAAAAAAAATAAGAAACAAAGGGGCAGGAAGAAATCAACGCAGCAGAAGATAGTGTGCATACGCTGAATGCGCATCGACTTGTTTCTTCCATCCTTTTCCATCTCATGACCTCACTTGGGGATAAGAAAAGCATATAAAAAGGAGACAAACCTGGGAGGGACCAAGTGGGTAAGCAAGCAAGAGAAAGATACTTTCCATCTTGTTTTCTTTTTCATTTCCTTTCTCTATTCCTTCTTTTATATTTCAGACTTTTACTTTTTTTTTTTTCTTCTTCGCGCTGATACTCGATATGGACTTTTCAGGCTCACAGGGCTACTACAACGACTACGACGAGGAAAGGACGCGTGGGAACGGCGGGTCCCAAGGTCCGCCACCGCAGGGCTTTATGTCGGGTCCTCCAGGAGGCAACAATGGTGGATATCAAGGAGGCAACAGCGGCGGATACCAGGGCGGCAACAGCGGCGGGTACCAGGGCGGGCCACCGGGCGGCTTCCAGCTCCCCAGCAGCAGCAGTGGGGGAGGAGGAGGAGGAGGATACCAGGGAGGGCCAGGTGGCCCCTATGGCGGGCCTCAGAACACCGCACCAGGCAACAACGGATACGGCAGCCGGCCACAAGGAAGTGGAAGCGGGTACGGAGCCCCTCAGGGAAACTACGGACGTCCGTCGCAAGGCTATGGCCAGCAGCAGCTACCTCAGCAGCAGCATAGCAGTGGTCCGTCTGGCGGATACGGCGGGCCCCAGCAGTCTTCCGGCGGCGGATACCAGGGCGGCGGCGGCGGCAGCAGCAGCGGGCCTGGCGAAAGCCATTACCATGGCGGCAGTGCCGGAGGGTCAGGGTACCAGTCATCATCGAGACCACCGCAACAACAGCAACAACAGCGGCCTCAACAGCAGCAGCAGCAGCAGCAGCAGCCTCGCCCTCAGAAGCAGCAGCAGCAGCATCAATCGTCCTCCGGTGGAGGTGGCAGCGGCGGGGCTGGCGGAAACCCACTGGGCGGGCTCAACATGGCAGCGCTAGGTCCGCTAGCCGCCAGTCTGTTTGGCGGAAGCAAGAAACAAGGAGGAGGATTCGGCAGCAGTGGTAGCGGTGGTGCGGGAGCAGGAGCCGGATTGGGCGCACTAGCAGCATTCGCACCGATGGCCATGAGTTTCCTTGGTGGCGGCAACAAGCAGTCAGGCAAGCCCGGCAGCGGAGGAGCGGGAGGAGGAGGGATCGAGTCGCTTCTAGGCATGGCCACCTCGTTCCTCGGAAACTCTGCAGGAGGCAAACCTCCCGGCGGCAAAAGCAGCAGCGGCGGCGGCGGCGGCGATTTCTTCTCCAAGATTCTCGGCAACGTGTTTGGACACGGAACCCGCGACCTCGACAACAACAGCATAGGCGGCGGGCTTGAGCGCGCCGAGGCCGAGCGGTACCACTACGAGATCTACACGCAGAACAGTGGTAGCCTTGGCAGATTCACCGACGAGCAGCTGGGAGCCGCCGCAGCTGTCCAGACGCTGAGTCGCGCGCAGAAGACGTCATCGCCATTCCAGCAGCAGTCCTCCGGAGGCGCCGGCGATGCTGCGTCCGAGCGTCTGCTGGAGGACGTTGTCTCCGAGGCGTCGGAGCTCTTCGACAGACACCGTCAGCAGGGCGGCAGCGGCGACAAGGAGGACGTGGCCACGGCGGCTGTCAAGACTACGCTGAAGATCATTGAGGAGGCCGCCGCGTCGCATGGCGGAAGAGCTGCGCATGCGCAGTACCAGGAGGAGGAGGCATCGTCCTACTACAACCAGAGCAGCGGATACGCCCAGCAAGAGCACGGCGGCGGCTACAGCAACAACAACAGCCATCACCAAGGAGGATACGGCGGCAGTGGCGGGTACAACAGCCAGTCTGGCTACGGATACTGAATACTGGACGCCGGGAGATGTTGTTATGTTTGCTCGGCTTAAGACACGATGAATCTTTTCTCCCTATTCCCAACACATTTTTATAATTATCATTGCTGCCTTTTTTCTCAAGCGGAAAGATTAAATAAATTTAAAGTTAAAGAAAAACTCATAAACCGGAGCGAGAAAGAGGAAATGCTAGACTAGAAAATAACGGCAAACGGGAAAGGAACCTCCTGGCTTCTGTTTTCGGCTACTGTAAAAGACCGTTTTCATAGCCCATGAAATCGTCAACATACATCTTTGGACGCTTGCCACCACCGCCGATACGATTGCTGCTGTTGTGGTTCTTGGGTCGTCTTCCGCGCATCGGCCGAATCGTCCCTTGCCGCCGAGCCGAGATATGCAGACTGACCTGCTGCGCAAACAGATCCGCCGCTGTTGGCTCCACGCTGCTTGCTCGGCTGTTGCTATCGGCATTGCCAGCAGCAGCAGCAGCAGCAGCAGAGTCGTCGGCCCCACCACCGCCAACACCGCTGCAGACGGAGCCAGCAGCCGTGCTGCCGTCGGCGGGTTCTGACGGTCGGGAGGACGAGAACGCAGCCAACGCATCAGTGGGATTCTCTGCATCGTCCGACCGTTGTTGCTGCTGCTGTTGCTGCTGCTTTTCTATCAGAAGATATGGCGGGAGCAGCGCCTGTGCCACCGGGGAGCAGTCGATACGCGCCAGCTCCTCACGCAGCCGCGCAGTCTCAGATGTACCGCCATCCACATCCTTCTCCTCAACACCACTCTCGTTGTCTCCTGCCTGGGCTGATGCTGACGCTGCTGCCGCCTCGATCTGGTCGCAGATAGCGTTGCGGATCCGCACCCGCGCATCAAACGAGCGCTCGAGCACGTGGCAGCGTCTGCGGATACTGGTCGATACAATGGTCTGCAGCAGATCGAGCTCACCGGCCAGCGCAGAGTCGCGGCGGCCACGCGGATCGAGCCACCGCTTGAGGGCGTCAATCTGGCTGGGCGCCGCGTAGTATCCCCACGGCTCGCTGTCGCCTTCGGCAGATAGTAGATCCGAAACCAGCCGCAACTGGTCTGGCGGAAACGCCAGCTCCTGCAACCCGTGGTCCCGCGGTCCACACTGCAGCCCACCCGTCCAGGGCGGAGGCATCTCCAGCGCCCACGCGGCACGCACCGCGTACGGCTGCGACTCCAGAACGCTCTCTCGTTCCTGCCGGGACGCAGCCTGCACCAGTATACGGCCACCACCGTTGCTCATGGGACAGCCGCCAATACCATCAATAAAATAGTACTTGTTGAAGAAGCGGTCCATGCCCAGTGGTGCCAGACGCGACACGTTGTTTCTGCGGATCTCGCGGTCTATGTAATCGAGTCGCCGCTGCAGCTGGCGTCCGGATTCGCCCAGTTTGCGGCGCTCCTTCTGCCGATGCACCGACTGCTCCTTCTCCTTCCGCCCCTGTGCCCTGCTGCTTCCAGCAACAAGTGTCTGTATTGCTTCCTGGTCAACGCCGGTGTTGGTGGCCGACGATTCCTGGTCAGCATCGGCGTCCTCACGATTAAGCTCGCCAAGCTGCTCAGCAACCCGCTTCTGCTCGCGCCTCAAGTCCACGCGCTCGCGCTTCAGCTCAGCCGTAGTCGCAGTGCACTCGTCAATGTAGTCGCGCGTGTTCTCGTTATTGGCGCACTCTGCCGCCAGCAACTCGATGACAAGCAGCCGCTGGTCGAGTGAAAGAGCATCGTGCCACAGCGTTTGCTCAATGGTGGCCACAGTCAGTGGCGGCGCATCTGCGCTAGAGAGCACGGACACTATCGGTTTCAGCTCCGCGTAGTCGTACTGTGCCTCACAGAGCCATCCAACAAGTCGCCACGCCCACCCAGTGCGCGCTGCGCCAATCGTGGACGATTCCCACCACTCCTTTGCCGCGTGTCTCAGCAGCGCCCGTCCGCTGAGTGCGGCAACGGCTTCCTCCTCCGTATCGGTTTCGGTCTTGTCGCTGTCTTCTTTTGCTGCCTCCGTAGCTAACGAGCTTTGCGAAAGACGTGACTTTGCTATCACACGCGAGCCAATAGCCTTGGAAGCCTTTAGTGCGCGCAGGGCGGCGGCTCCAGTCAGTCCAGATGCCGCTGAAGAAGGAGAATCGGAAGGAGAATCGGGTGTGGTTTCATCAATGTCCATATTCACTGCATCATTGGCACTCTTTTTCTCCTCTTCCTTCTCTTTCTCCTCTGCCTCTTTTTCTTCCTCATCCTCATGGTCGTCGTTCATCAACTCAATACGCGCGGTCACGTTGTTTGGAAGCGCAGCCCGATTGCGTTGCCGGTCATCAATCAGCGAATTAAGAAGTGCAATCACTGTATCACGGTAAACACTGCACACCGCGGTAGGAGAAGCCGAGCTGTCGCCATCTTCCTTGTTGTTGTTGTTGTTGTTGTTGTTAATAATCTGATTGTCAGAAAGTCCGTGCACTAGTGCACTCTCAAAATAGTCGAGCGAGTACGGAGCCAGTGCCAACGGTGTGCTGAAGAAACTGACAAACATGTATGCCGCCAGCATACGCGACACGAGGTGCGGCGGTGTCTGCCAGGCAGTCAGCGGAACCGGCCATCTGTTCTGCAGCGCCTCCTCCTCCTCTTCCTCCTTCTTTTCTTCGGTATCACTCTCGTGTTTCTCCTCCGTGTCACTGACTTGGCCATTGGCCGTAGAGTTCACCGCAAAGAACTCTGTTATCTTGCGGCTGCTACCATTCCCATTAGCAGAAGAAGTATTAGGTGCCGCTAGCTTGTTGTTGCCCGACTGATCCTGTTGCTTCTGCTGCTTACGACGCAGTGCCCACACGATCCCGTCGTTCCACTTGACGTGGCGGTAATTAACGAGATCCAGATCATCAACAGGAAACTTCTTAATGATCTTCAGTGCCGGATCACGCTCATCGGCATAAGGATCAACAGCCACAACGGGTTTCTTCTCAGCATGCGCCTTTGACGGATGTATAGCAGCATTAGCATTCTTACTACCAGCATCAGCAGCAGAAGGAGTGGCTGCATAAAGCGTGTGGCGGGTGATCGGTTGTTTTGTAGTAGGCGCACGGAGCAGACACGCCTCTCCGCCAAACATGTACGGAATCCGGAACCGGTCACGCCACTGGGGGAGCACGACCCAGGGACTACCGGGTCGCGGGTCACGGCGCATATGCTCATCAAGGAACTGCCGCAAAGCGACCTTTGTAAACACATTACGCGATCTGCTGAGTTCTATCGCGGGCACACTGATATCGCTGTCGGGGATCGCGTTGCCCTCCACATCGTACAGCCGTACGGTGTATACCCGTTGTTTGCGCTGCTCGTACGCAACAAGGCGTGTAGCCATGTCGCCTAATCTCTCAATAGCTATAGTTGTTGCCGATGGAGACGACTGCGGCTCTCCACTATTGGTCCTCGATACTGATGTTCCATTGGCGGAGGATCTCTCAATCTCCGCAGGCGAAGGAAGCGGATGAATAGTGACAACAAAGCACTCGTACATCTCGCCATCGGTACCGGGGTACTTGACATCGATGTGTTCGCCCACAAAAAAGTCATACTGGAACCGATAGTACAGCGCATCGATGGCCTGGGCAATGGGGAGGGACGACTGACTAAGAAACGTGAGCATCTCGCATATCAGCATATCGGAGAATCCGACCCCCGTAGCACGATGCTGGTACGCCCGTTCTGATAATTGTGCCTGCTCGTACGTCAACCCCGTTTGTCCGCTATCCTTGCATGTCCAGGCGCGTTTACGGTAGAGTGCGATGCGGTCGAGGTATTTGTCGTAGTCCGAAAACACTTCTCCGGTGTATCTTACTTTCCATCCCTGTGTGCGCTGGCTTGCTGTTCCGGTTGGTGCTGTAGGGTTGCTGGTATTGTCGGTTGGCTGCGTTGCGTGTTGGCCTTCTGGCTGCCCGTGCAAAAGCGGCATCGCTGGAACAACAACAAAAGCAATGGAGGAAATCAACAGAAAAACAAACAAACAAGCAAGCAAGCAATACCAGACGCTCTGAAAAAGTAAAAAACGCGTTTCCACGAGGTGAACCAAAATAAAAGGGTAAATTCAAACGAGACTATTAAAGGATAAATATTTTTAAATGAAGGGGAAAGAAGAAAGCAACGAGTGTTTGTTGGGAAGGAGGGGAGGGAAGGAGAGAAGGAGGGAAGTGGGATGAGCAGAGCAAGTCAAGATATTGGACATGGTGGAGGAAAAAAAAATCCACACACGCACATTCACAACATTGAAAATATCGCTGCTGTCTGGACGCGAAGGGAAAGAAAAGCACGATAAACTAATAGGAAACAATGCCCCCTAGAGTAAATTGGAGCAACATGTGGAAAATTAAAATTAAAATATCCACACAACAGCAAAAAGCGATAACCGCCGATTGTCAACAATTCATAATAAAGTGCCTATTGTTTGTTTGAGAGAGAATCGATGCTTGCCTACAGGCTGTCTTGTCGTCGTCTCTATAGCATTTAACTCAGCCCACATTCACAGGGTCATAGCGCGTAGAGTGAAAGAAGAAAGTGGACGATGTTCACCGCTTGAGGCAAAAATAAAAACAATAGTGGTTCCGATCCCAGAAGCGCTAACGCGTCTGGGTCCCTTTCCTTGTGTTGGATAGTGCTTGAGAATGGGTAAGCATACAACTGGGCAGCATGCAGTGTTTATTTACTTTTATTTCGACGCTTGATCAAATCAGGAGAGAGAATGATACCTTCTTTTGTGTGTGAGCCATAGATGGGCGGGGTGGGACGATCGTCAATCATTGTTGCTGGCAACGAAGCAGCTATTTTTACAGTTGCATTATAGTTTATTTTTGGTTTTGTAGCACTCAAAGCAAGGACAACGACAACAAGGGTGATGATGAAGATGTTCTTGGCTGCATCCCAGCAAAAAGTGCGTGAAAATGAATGGTAAAAAAAACAAGGTCTGCTGGGCTTGTTGAGTGTATGCTATATGCACGCAACAGGCAAGCCAAATCTCGCTCTCCCTTTTTTTTCTGTTTCCAATGGTGTCGCCTTTTTTTTCTTTCTTCATTTATTCTTCCAGCTTGATGGTCCTTGTTTCGTTTTTTATCCTTTATCGAAAAAGGAACAAAATATAAAAATAAAAAGTGTATAGTTCTTTATTCCCATTCTAGAGCCCCCTTTTCCTTTTTTTTTCTTCTTTCTCTTCTTCATTGGCTTCTCTGCATTCCGCTCCTTCCTTGCTAAGAAAGTAAAAATAACAATAACATGACGGAGGGACTTTCACGACGCCGGATTGGCACGCCGCGGGAAGCAGATGACAACCTCAATGGAACAGACCTCGCGAATCCGGGCGACAACCACAACAACGAGACGGAAAGCAACGGCGTCAAGACAGACAGGGCGCCGCTGCTGACGCTGATGGAGGAGACGCTGCTGCTTGGACTGAAGGACCAGGAAGGATATCTATCGTTCTGGAACGACAGTCTATCGTACGTGTTGCGCGGATGCATTCTGATGGAGCTCGCGTTCCGGCGCCGCATCCGCATAGCAAAGGACGCATACACGGGGATGACCAGCCTGGGCGATCGACACATTGAGGTGATATCGACCAGACCAACGGGAGAGGTTCTGCTGGACGAGGCGCTCAAGGTTATCAAGGCAAGCGATGCGCCGCACGGAGTCGCGTCGTGGATGGATCTTCTGAGCGGCGAGACATGGAACATTGCAAAGGCCGGGTATCAGCTCAAGCAGGTGCGCGAGCGACTCGCAAAGGGCCTGGTGGACAAGGGCATTCTGCGCACAGAGAAGCGCAACTTTCTGCTGTTTGACATGGCGACGCATCCGATCCAGGATCCGCGCGCAAAAGATGAAGTCATCATGCGCGTATTCGACACGCTGAATCTGCCGCGATCGGCCGCGGTGCCAACCAGAGCTGCCACGCGCTCGTCGGGAACCGCGTCACCCACAGGCGCTGCCGGATCATACGCAGCGGCGTCGCGTATCGGCGCGGTTGGCCAGGGCGTCGGCGGCCAGGGCGGGAGACTGCGGATGGCGTCGATTGCGAACTCGCGCTTCTACAAGGGCGAGGAGTCGGCGCGGTTTGCGCTGCTGCGGCGCGTGTGTCTGGTTGCGGCGGCGTGTGCCGGAAGCGTTGCGGAGAATCCGCTGATCCACATGGATATGGAGACCAGGGACCGCGCGGTCTCCCGGGCCGAGACGCTGATGGATGTCTACGGCCATTGGCCATTCACCCGCGACTCGGCGCTGTACTCGCAGGAGGTCGATTCGGGCGAGGCCGGCGACCTTATGGTCCACGAGGTCATTGCCGCCGTCATACACGTGCTTCGGAAGATGGACAGGATCATCTAGCTCTAATCGTCCTACTTTTCTTTTCCCATTCTATTTGTTCCCTTCTTTGCTATACGATTGCTTCTTTTTCCCCCATCCTTATTACTACCAGACCAAAAACATTGCTTCTCTACAGCTTGCGTGCAAGGTCCGCGTAGTACTGCTTCACGCGGTCGTGCACCATCACGCACCGCTCCTCAAAGTTCAGAATCTGCAGCGAATCGAGGTTGACGGCACGACTGAGTGCCACGTACGCCTGGCCGCGCTCAAACACCTTGCGGAGATCCACCACCAGGCGGTCGATGGTCTGGCCCTGGCTCTTGTGGATAGACAGCGCCCACGCGAGGATTATGGGCAGCTGCGTGCGTCTGAACTTCTGGAAGCCCAGATCGATCTCCCACGTCTCGGGCGTCAGCGTCATCTCCTGGCCATTGGTAAACCTCACGGTCGGGTACTTTCGGGCCCCAATGGCCTCGAATCCGGTAACCACGCCACGACTGCCGTTGACCAGTCCCCTGTCAGGCATGTTCTTCACAAGCATCACCTGCGCAAGCGTCTTGATCTCCAGGTTGCGCGGCGCCATCGACCACGCATCGATCTTGCGTCGCACATCCTCGTTCGGGGGCGGACCGCTGTGGTTCGGATTGTCGGTCTCGTCGTGCGCGGAGAATATTTCTGCCGCCCCAGCCAGGGACGTTAATCTCCGTCGGTTGGCGTCCTCCACCTGGCTGCGCAAGGCATACAGCTCGGTTGGCTGGATCCCGTCGTCCGGGTACTTTGGCACTCGCGAGAGACTGCGGAAGATGCGCAAGCTGTCGTTCGACAACCGGCCCAACCGCAGCTCGTTGAGCATATCGACAAACCGCATATCCTTCTGCCGGAACACATGCGTCAAAACCACGGTGGTCTGCACTCCCGCCGCCCACGCCTGCGACTCAAACGCAAACCGCGACATGCCTTCCTTCTCGACCGGCGGGAGCTGGTAAAAGTCACCTGTCAGGATCAGCTGCACCCCGCCGAAGAAGTTCGTGGATTTGCGGATCATGCGCGCCGCGTACTCGAGCGCGTCAAACAAGTTGGCGTCAACCATCGATATCTCGTCGATGATCAGCACCTTGATATCCATCCACCGCTTTACAGCCAGTCTGTTCTTCATCATCGACTTGAGAATCGTTTCCTTCGGTCCCTTGCCGTACCCAACGCCCGAGAAGCTGTGTATGGTTTTACCGCCTACGTGGAACGCCGCGATCCCCGTTGATGCCGTGATCTGGATCTCCGTGTCCCTTAGGCCCACCACGTGTGTGAACGACGCGATTATCTCCCGCAGCAGCACCGATTTGCCAGTCCCCGCCGATCCCGTGATGAACAGGCTCTCGCGTTTGTTGACTGCCATGTCGAATGCCTCCAGCTGTCTCTCCGACAGCTTCACCTTGCTCGATGGTTTGATCACGCTCGGCACCGCGGGTCGGCCGGATCCATACTGTGCTGCTCTCCCCTTGTTCTGGTCAACTCCCCTGTAACTATTTTGTTGTCTGTCAAAGTACTCGCTCTTCGTGCCCGTTATACTTGTTGTCAATTTCTGGGACGCTTTGCCTTCCGGCCGCGTGTACGGTGTTTTTCTGTACGACTTGACTGCGGAGTCTACCGCCTTGTTGACCGACGATACTTTGGTCGCAAACCCCAGTGTCGTCTGCTTCTTATTGCTGCTGCTGTTGCTTTTGTTTTGTCTAAACATTATAACGCGTTGTTTTTGTTCTATTTGAAAGGGATAAATAGAATCGAAAGAAAGAAAAAAGTACTAATGAATGTCTGAAGCGGAAATAAAAATAATAAACGCGAAACGCGCATACAGAAAACACGCCCACCACTTGGGGATCACCAATATACTCTCGGATAATTTTAACATGATCATTGTCCATAGATTATCTACGGTCCGTGATCACTGACTATGATTAGATAGATTCACTCAGTCCTTGCATGCATGTCTTGCATTTACTTTGTATGCGTGTCAATTTTGTTGATGTTGAAACATCTTTGACATCACAATAGACACGAAAACCTCTCTTGTTCCCCATCCAACTTATCTTCTGATATTCGCTTTTTCCAAATACATATTTTCAGAATGACATATAAACGACCTGGACCCTCAAGTCCTTTATCACATCCTCTGTCTTGCATCTGATCCGCCAGCTAAAGATATCGACAAGTGGAAGCTAAAGCTCACATTGCTCCAGGTGTGCACCAAGTGGTACGACTTGTTAAAAAGCTATGTGTTTTCTCAAGGCTTTGTTGATATTTACCCACCAGTTGACAGTGGAGATATATGCCAATATGAGAAGCTGTGTCTATTATATGAACAAAAGTATTGTTTGCAGATCCAATCTTGACATAATCACTGGACGTGACGAGTACAACTGTGACTGCATATCTAAGCTGAAAGTGGATGTTTACCACATATCAGATATTAGTCAATATGCCCATGTTTTGAAGAAACTTTTAACACTTGGGGGTGGATATTGGCTAAATCTGACTTCATTAACATTCTCTTTACTTATACAGCCTCCTCCTTCATTAAAGTCTGTTCAACCGAATGTAGAAGAGCTTGTAGTGTCTGCTTCACACTACATTCACGATTTTCAAAACAGAATACCCAATATTACCCACTTGCATGTAATTATCGATGAAGATAAAACAATTACAACAGCATTTTCGATTCTCATAGATCATTATGCACAGCGCTTACAGCACCTATCCTTCATCCATCCAACTGGACAACAAACTTTACCATTATTTTCAACAGAACTAACATATCTTCTACTAAGCCTTGACAATTGTACACATCATGATCCTTCTTTTTGTGCAAATTCACTCCAGTACCTATATTTATACGGAATATCCAGCAGCAGATTTTCATGGTGGCTTTTCCACGACTTTACGACACCTGGATGTATAGAGTTCACAAACTTAAAAATACTTTATCTATCATATAACGAACAATCGGATAAAGAAAAGAAGCTCTCAGAAAAGTATTCAAAGCAGGCAAGGCCGTATGGAGCACACATGCTTAGATTTCCAAAGTTAGAAAGTTTAACTTTTCACAGTATTCCCGTTGATTGTGATGTGTTTTATTCAGATACAATACCCACAGATTTGAAAAGCTTGGCTATATTTGGATTTTGCGATTCAGTCATTGCCGCTAGCAGACTACGGTTTACAAGAATTAATGAAGTAATCATTGAAGTACGTGGAGATGAAGGATCCAGCGATAATTTATACATTGCAATAGACCGTTATTTTGGATACACCAAGATTGGAAGTACTTGTGAAGTCGTTTTTGAAACTCCAATTGACATTCAGAGAACAGTATCTTGGGTGAATATCACTAAGCTACAACTCCAAACAATTGGATTTGTCGAGCTGCTAAAACACATTCCCAACTTCTACAACCTTCGAAATCTTAGATTTGAGCGTGTTTATATAGACGACGAATCATTGTCAATCATTAGGTTAGGTCTAGAAGAAGAAGAAGAGCAAGGGAAGTTCGAGTTACTAGGCACAAAACTTAAACATATTCGCTTTGATAGGATTGAACCAAAAGACCCATACAATTCTCTTGCCATCCTTAACCATCTGCTTCTACGAATAACAACTTTGGAGCATGTTCATATTGGCATTGGACAACGTGAGATCCTTGAGAAGGGTTTCTTGTCAGAAAAATACCCACACGTAACATTTTCGGCTGTACTTCATCGATTTCTATTTTAAAATGGTTACCTTTATTTTTCTTAATAGTCCAAATAGTTGATAATCTTAACTGGCAATACCAAAAAGCATTGCAAGTATGTAGTTTTAAAAATTAAAATTACTGGGTGTACATTCATGACTATTATTCCACGGCAAACAAGGTCCGCTGGCTCTGCTTTGATGATGCCAATGTGTTCGTCGTTGGCAATGGTACCATCTTTGGCAATTCACCTCTTCCGGGCTAAAAGGCTGCTAACCCTTACTTGCTGGTGTATGTGCGGTTGAACGAGTTGAGCGATGTTGTTGATTTTGGTATCTAGCAGCGGCTTTTTTGCATGTATGGTGCATTTGTTTTGCATGTGTGTCAATTTTATTTATTTTAAGGCATCCTTTTGACAACTCAACACATATGGCAACCTCTCTTGCTTATCTATTCAACTTATTTTCTGATATTCGCTTTTTCCAAATACATACTTTTAAAATGGCTCATATAAACGATCTGGACCCTAAAGTTCTTTTTCACATCCTCTGCCTAGCATCTGGTCCGCCAGCTAAAGATATCGACAAGTGGAAACTAAAGCTCACATTGCTCCAGGTGTGTACCAAGTGGTATGACCTATTCAAGTGCTACGTGTTTTCCCAGGGCTTTGTTGGCATTTATTCATTAAGGCGCAATGAAAACCCGTATATCAATATGAAGAGTTGTGTATATTATGCAGATAGTGACATTATTTGCAGATCGAATCTTGAGATCATCACCGGACGTAACGAGTACAACTGTGACTGCGTATCCGAGCTAATAATAGGCGTTGACCGCATATTGAATATTACCATGTATGGACATATTCTGCAGAAACTCTCAACACTTGGAATTGGATGCTGGTTAAATATGACCTCCTTAACACTTAATTCAAATTTGCGGTTTCCTCCCCCTAGAGAACCTACTCAACATAATTTGGAGGAGCTTTCAGCAACAGTTTCAAAGTACATTTACGACTTTCAAAATAGACTACCAAATATTACCCACTTGCACGTGGTTATCCAAGAAGATAGAACTTTAATAACAGCATTATACATCCTCGTTGACCTCTATGCACCACAATTGCAGTATCTGCACTTTTACTATCCAATTGGATGACAATCTTTGCCATTATTTTCAGAGGAGTTAACATCTCTTCTACTGAATATGCCGAATTCCACATGTCTACATCCTTCCTTTTATGCAAAACCACTCCAGTACTTACATTTGATTAACATATCCAGCAAAAACTTTTCATGGCAAGCTTTTCATGACTTTGCTACACCTGGCCGTATAGAATTTTCAAATCTAAAAACACTCGATCTGTCATATAAAGATCAAACGGATCAAGAAAAGGGGCTTTCAGAAAAGTATTCAAAGCAGAACAGGCCGTACGGATCTCACATGCTCCAGTTCCCAAAGCTAGAGAGTTTAGCAATAAGGAGCTCCCCCGTTGGTTGCGATGTGTATTATACAGATACAATACCAACACAATTGGAAAAGCTAGAATTCCAAGGAAGTTGTGATTCATTTGTTGCCGCTAGCAGGCTCAGGTTCACAAAAGTTAACAACTTGATAATTGTATTATTTACGGACAAATCACTTGTCGATGACTTTTATATTGCAGCAGACCGTTATTTTGGGTACACTAGGGTTGAGAGCACTTGTGAAGTTGTTTTGAAACCGCAGGTCGACATTCAGCGGACAGTGTCTTGGGTAAACGTTACTAACCTATGGGTTTATAACATTGAACCTAATGAACTTTTGGAACTTGTCACAAACATTTATAACCTGCAGTTTCTTACTGTTAACGATATTTGTCTAGATGACGAATTATTGGAAGTTGTTCGACTAGGTTTAGAAGAGGAGGTTCAAGGGAAGTTTGAGTTACTGGATACCAGACTTGAACATCTTTCATTTTATAATACCAAATCAGGAAACATCCACCAGCTCCTCGCCATCCTCAACCACCTGTTTCTACGAATAAGAACATTGAGGGCTTTTACGATTAGCCAAACCCAAGATCCAATTATTGAGAAGAGTTTTTTTGCCAGAAAAGTTTCCCCAGATAAAGTTTAGAAGCTAATTTTATTAATAAAAATGTATTTATTAAATAAAACATACATACCTATTTATTTTACACTACTTCACACCTTCTTCGTCTCCTCCGTTTCATTGTTTTATTGGTGTATACTAATAACTATATACAAACATATCAATTTTAGTAACGTCAATGTCAGAAAAAGTTAGAATAATCTATGATCCGGTATCTCTCTATTTGATGACCTATTACAGACTCATCATCGCTCTATATTCACTGACCGTTGTGCTCCTTTTAATC